>RQTK01001312.1:86328-101967 GCA_003991915.1 Elysia chlorotica
GGACAGAGAGAGAGAGAGAAAGAGAGAGAGAGAGAGAGAGAGAGAGAGAGAGAGAGAGACAGAGAGAGAGAATGTGGGCAAGAGGTAGAGCGTGTGTCTCTTCATTCGGCAGGTTCCTGGTTCGGAACCAACGATGCATTGACATTTTTATTTGTCCAATTTGGTTCCCTACTGGTTGGGTTCGGTGTCAGTATAATGTGACCTGCTGAGACAAAAGATCCGGTGCCCCACTGCCCTTGACCTGTCTAAGGCACTTAAATTGTCAATCGGTAGTCTTTGTTTGATCCTGTCTATAAGAATTCATTGTAACTGCTAGCGTCGGCTGTTAAGGAACATAACTCATAATTCTGTAGAAAGAGATGGGTATATAGAATGATGCTGATAGGCAACAATATTGTGTGAAAATGTACATGCTGACTCCACAATAAAGATTTGTCTCATGTTCCTTCAACACTGTGTTTGTGTGTATACATGCGTGTGTGTGTGTGTGTGTGTGAGAGAGAGAGAGAGAGAGAGAGAGAGAGAGAGATTAAAGCAAGAACAAGACAAAATCAAAGTAAAGAGAGATAGATGCGACACACGGCAAACGAGGTGAACAGAGAGACAATTAAACAAACAGGTTTGTTGTTGTTGCTGTTGTTGTTGTTATTGTTGTTGTTGCTGTTGTTGTTGCTAAGCGTCTAACCTCTGCACTATATAAGACATTTTGTGGACAGGTCCTAAGACTAACTTCTGACAAGTCTATGTTCTGCTGACACAGAGAGACACTCCGAGGATACCATGACTCTTTCTCAACCGACCACATAAAACTGACACCGACACATTTAGAAGGGGACTAGTCGGCAGAGCAGGGATTGAACCACGCACCTCCTGCGCCGAAGGTCGATGCTCTATCCCATGGCTACCGCACCGACCAAACCGTCAGGTTAGAAAGCACTTAAACTGTAAATATGAAATATGAGGTTGAAAAACACTGACACAGGCAATTGAAAATAAAATAAAAAAGGAAGCTTCGTAGCTGTGGAACACCAACCTTTCATTACTGCAATACAGACCATTACATAACAATTCATCAGCTGATTGGACGGAAAGAAGAAGGACTGAGACGTTAAAAACATGTGTGATTGATATATAAATAGATTATATTGTTTCAATTCTCATATATACATTGTTTTCTGTTCTGTTTTTTATTTATTTATGCGTTCTCACCCACCTCCCTTGATTTTTCCCACTGCAACGTTCCAGCCGATGTCACTGGCTTTGACAGTTATAATCTGTGAGAGAGTTGTTGTTTTTGTTTTTTTTTTTTTTTTTTTTTTTTGTCTCATGTTTTTCATGACGTAAAGTTGGTTTATTCCCACGCCAGGCGATCTCACGGAATGGGCTATTTAATATATGGACTTGATTTGATTTGAGTTGGTTTAACGTCCAACCTCAGCACTTTAATTTTATAAGCTACATGTATATTGTGGACAGGCTCCAAGACTAACGTCTGACAATTTCATATGCTACCACACACATGACCATGCGGGGATACCGTGACCCCTGTCTAAGCCGATCACCGACCCAACCAGGCACAGATCTAAGCCGATCACCGACCCAACCAGGCACAAGGGACGACATCGGACAATTAAATATGCCAATTGTGGGATTCGAACCGCGGGCCTTCCAATCTGGAGATCAACGATCTACCACTTCAGCCAGTTCGCCTCTCCCCCTTCCCCCAATATATAGGCTTTGTGATAACGGGGCAGTTTGAAAGAAGCAGTCTGAAGGGGGGTTTCCGAGGTTAATAATAATTAATTTCTGCTGGTAAGGAAAATTTGACCTGCATCCAATCATAGCTCTATCTTAAATTTGCCAGACCAATAGTCCATCAGAAAATCCCATGGTGAGTGGCATCATTGTGTCATCTGTTGCATCATGTGGATCGCGAATCCGTTATGCAGAATTACCAACGGCAAAGAAGACAGTCTAATCTTAGCTATATTGTTTCAATGGTGGTAATTTTGTTATAATAATTAGTCAAAGATACCTACAGAAGGCTAAATCCACATGGCTAATGAATTTGTAGGCGTGATAAAAGGTATGGGAAATTTGATACGAGAGTCTTATCTTAGCTCCCTAATTTCAATAATGATTATGTTATTATGATACTTTTTAACAGAAGCATACAGAGGGCTACATCCACATAACTAATGGAGTAATGTTGCAGATGTGATGAAAAGTATGTGACAATTGCTAATGAAAGACAGAAAGGGTTAAAACCTAGTGCGTTGAACTTACTACATAATGATAATGATAGACTGCCCCTTGCGTATCCATTAAAAAATGCGAAACATTTTACATGCAATGCACTCTGCGAACCAAAAACTACATACATGTCTCATGACTTTTACCGTTTTACTAGGTCGCCCATTTTGACCCTGCAATGTACGCGGTGGTTTCCTTAGTATGTGGGTCATGAGATCCTCACCTTTTATCAGTTCAGGGCACTAAAACTATTATGTAAACATCGAATTATTGTCATAAGTCAAACCGCACAATAAACTCATAGGATCACCCAGTCATTACCTGCGACCTGGGAATAGTTTCTTGCACAAACATACACACACACACACACACACCCTCGGACACATACGAGAGCGGAATACAAGCGCATCGGAAGGGGGGAAACGATTAGAAAAAAAAAAAGCCAAGCGAACATCAACAGATACTGCAGACATTCACATTACAGGTTTCGCGTTCTACACAGGGTTTTCGAATGATATAATCACGCCATTAAGGCATTGCGTTTTCTGAATGCTCTTTAGTTCTGTGTTTGCAGGGGTATTTGCATGTTTGCGTTTGTATATCATGGGTGTAGATATATGTTCTTTTAAAAAGAAGTATATCATTATATATATATATACTTCTGACAGTATGTTATTGAAACAGTATAAGACGTGCATGCGAAACGTTTAATTTTTTTTCCTTCTCAACATGTATTGATGGTGTTAAATTGAACCAAATGTATCATTAATTATGTACGACCAAGGCAAATATCTCTATGGCATAATTTATCTTATCTTATCTTATCTTATCTTACCGTATCTTATCTTAACTTATCTTATCTTATCTTAACTTATCTTATCTTATCTTATCTTATCTTATCTTATCTTAACTTATCTTATCTTATCTTAACTTATCTTATCTTATCTTAACTTATCTTATCTTATCTTAACTTATCTTATCTTATCTTAACTTATCTTATCTTATCTTAACTTATCTTATCTTATCTTAACTTATCTTATCTTATCTTAACTTATCTTATCTTATCTTAACTTATCTTATCTTATCTTAACTTATCTTATCTTATCTTAACTTATCTTATCTTACTCTCTGCCTTTCTTGTTTTAATATTAGAGTTTCCAACCTAACCATCCATTAAAATTCAAAATAGAACTTTGTGCCACAAAGCGATATTTTTAGAGTGAAGTTGCCAGATGAGGGAATTCTCTTTTCAAGCTTACTTTGAATCATTAATCCTCTCTGACATTTTCTTTTCTTCATCTATCTACCCATAACTTTCGTCATTTCCAGGACTGGTTTCCACCGCTTCGTGGAACCACCGACAGCTGATTACAGAAGCACGCCCCCTCACCCGTTTACAATAATTCTTTACTGTAAACAGTCACTGTTACCATTTCTCTGATTCAATGTTTAATTGTATGTAAATTATATCAGTCATGGTTCGATTTGCTTTACGGCGGCTGCATAAGTTGTCATAGAAGGCAGAGGTGTTGAGTCATGCTCATACATTGTACTTGGATGATTCATTGGAATTAAAATAATTGTGGAGTCAGTACTTAATTATGGTCAGAGAAATGGTAACAGTGACTGTTTACAGTAAAGAATTATTGTAAACGGGTGAGGGGGCGTGCTTCTGTAATCAGCTGTCGGTGGTTCCACGAAGCGGTGGAAACCAGTCCTGGAAATGACGAAAGTTATGGGTAGATAGATGAAGAAAAGAAAATGTCAGAGAGGATTAATGATTCAAAGTAAGCTTGAAAAGAAAGAAAAAAAAGAGAGAGAGAGAGAGAGAGAGAGAGAGAGAGAGAGAGAGAGAGAGAGAGAATATAAAAGGGAAACATCCATCTCTATTTATCAATTCTACAGTTCTCATTTTGCATTTTGGCGCTCTCCGTTCTTTTCTCTCTTACTCTCTTTCTCCCTCTTTCTCTCTCTCTCTCTCTCTCCCTCTCCCCCTCTCTCTCCCTCTCTTTCTCTCTCTCTTGTTTTAATATTAGAGTTTCCAATCTAACCACCCATTAAAATTTAAAAAAAGACATTGGGCAACAATACGCACAACATCAATGCGGTATTTTTGGGGTGAAGTTGTCACATGCGGGAATAAAATATAATTATTTAAATTTATCTCTTTCTATCTGGTGATAACTTCTAGCTGTTCTATCATTCCCTTATCTAATATTCTAATATAATCATCACCTGACCACCATGTAAATGTATGTAATTATTCCTGTCATGTTTTGCTTTTCTCTGCTTAATAATCATGACATATATGAATCATCGTCTCCTGATTCAATGTTTAATTCTATGTAAATTCTATCAGTCATGGTTCGATTTGCTTTACGGCGGCTGCATAAGTTGTCATAGAAGGCAGAGGTGTTGAGTCATGCTCATACATTGTACTTGGATGATTCATTGGAATTAAAATACTTGTGGAGTCAGTACTTGTGGAGTCAGTCAGCTGTCGATAGTTCCACGAAGCGATGGAAACCAGTCCTTGAAATGGCGAAAGTTATGGGTAGATAGGTGAAGAAACGTAAACGTCAGAAAGGATTAATGAGTCAAAGGAAGCTTGAAAAGAAAGAAAAAAGAGAGAGGTAGAGAGAGAGAGAGAGAGAGAGAAAGAAAAAGAGAGAAAACAAAATAGAGAGACATCCATGATTCTCTATCTATCTATTTACAGTTCTCATTTTGGCGCTTTCCATTCTCTCTCTCTCTCTCTCTCTCTCTCTCTCTCTCTCTCTCTCTCTCTCTCTCTCTCTCTCTCTCTCTTTCATTCTCCTACACACACACCCACACTCGTCCATAATCTAGAGGAGTCACAAAGTCGCATCATACCTCGATCAGACAATAAAAGATTTATAAAACTATGTGCCTGAATATTAACCCTTTTAAAACTTTAGGGTCGATATAACTATCAGTCCATTGAATAATATGAGCTAATATATAGAGGATTACTAAAAGGGTTAATAACGTCAACAACTACAGTGTATTTTTTTTTAACTGTTGTTCTAAGGCTTCAACGTGCCATGGTTCCTGTTACTACCATCATATGACTGCCCCCGCATCCTTGTGGTTGTCAACACCAATAATAATAGTTCCTGACATTGTGTCTTCCTGTAGAGCTTTTATCCATAATTTTGGTGCCATTATGATGAGCCCATCATAGTGTTATTTTAATGGCACTACAGTATTTGCGTTCCACAATTGGATAACGAATGGCAAAATCGCATCTTTGAGGCATGTGTATTTCTGATCTCTAAATGGCTTGGAAAATCCCTTTAGTCCCTACCATCTATTCTTCCTTTAGAGCTTTTATCCATAATTTTTAGTGCCATTAGGCTATGATGAGCACTTCGTAGTGTTATTTTAATGGCACTACAGTATTTGCGTTCCACAACTGGATAACGAATAGCAAAATCACATCTTTGAGGCTTGTGGATTTCTGATCGCTCAACGGCCTGGAAAATCCCTGTAGTCCCTGCCATCGTGTCTTCCTGTAGAGCTTTTATCCATAATTTTGGTGCCATTTGGCTATGATGAGCCCTCCATAGTGTTTTTTTAATGGCACTACAGTATTTGCATTCCACAACTGAACTACGAATAGCAAAGTCACATCTATTAGCCATGTAAAGACTACAGTGGAAAAACCATACATGTCACATTTGACCAATTTAGAGATAATTCAATTTTAAGTCTCTGAAGTCTCTCTATTTATCCGTTTCTTTATGATCTACCAACACCATTTGTGAGGCAACAAGTCAGGCAAAAGTCCCTGATATAGGTTTTGAACGAGAACCTTTTAAACACTTAAAATAATATATAATTACCTTTTCCATTTTTAAATTAAGTTTGATATCGCTAGTTCTAGAAATGATAGAATTATAATTCGTTTAGCCTCTAAAAGTACATTTGATTCTTTTTAACACTCTATCACTAACTCCAAAAGTACAATTTTCGACTTGTGCCTGATTCACCTGATTGCCTCAAATGTATAGTCCTGAATTAACCGAGTTTTGGATTGAATACCTTCTGGGTAAGTGGATAAGTGAATTTATCCAAATTTGTGACAGATCTGATGTTTCCATTGTGGGCTTTATGTGGGTTTTTGATCGCTCATTGGCCTCGAAAGTTTATACTAGAGATAATATTAATCAAACGCTAATGCAGATTGATACCTAATTAACGTCAAATTACTTGCTTATCGTCTCCGTTTGTTTGTTTCTATGACCTCTGAAATTGCTTCATTATAACATGTCCAGATGAGAGTAGATACATACGTAATGGTATCCCCGCATGGCTCTGTGTGGAATCACGTAAAATTGTAAGACCTTACTTATTGGACCCGTCAACAATATTATTATGGATAGCCACTATAGTGCTGCCGCAGGACGTTAAGCATAACTAACTCGTTTCTTGCAAGGCCTCGACTGTCTAAATCGGCGTCTAAAATGGTACTGTCTAAAATTAATAGCATACTAAAATGCATTAATTCTTGGCTACGAATTCAATGAGACAGGACATAATAACTAAGGCTTTATATATAATATACGTTTTGCGACCCACACGATGGACAACTGTCGCCGTATAGGATCCCCCAGAGAAACCTAGAGATGTTAAACCCGGAGAGAGGCAAAGAATTATCTCTCTCCCACTATAGGGAACACGATGGACGATAAAGGATGACAGTCACAATCACGTCAGACATAACACAGGCATAGGATTATCTGATCGCTCATTGGCTCCGTAAGTCTAGACAATAACTATGATTGGACGAAATCCGGGAATAGACGTGGATGTACATTCCCTTACCTAACGTCACCGTTTTCGCGATAGGCCTTGTTAACGCAAGGCTTGTGGCGAGATAGTACCTAGCTAATGAGCTTTTATTTCCACAGGCACTAACCAGACGCTGTCTGTCAGACGGTCAATTACTAACTGTGTCACCATTACCAGTGTGGAGGCGTGTGAAAGGAATATGTAGCCTAGACGAAATCTCGATTTGTTGTTTTTTCCTCTTAAACATTTTCCTCTTTTCTCATAATATTTTTTCCCTTCTTTTTTGTTGTTGTTATTTCGCAACATTGTTTTAAGTAACAGCTTTAAACTTTTTTTTTCATTTATTGTGGAGGCGTGTGAAAAAATATATACAATGTATGTCATACAATAATGTACTCGTAGTTTGATTTTACCCTTACTATTCACTCATAATACTTATTTGTTTTAATTACAACTGTGTGTTTTCTTTTAAACGACTTCTTCTTTTAGACTCGCGTTTTTCTATTAGTACATTTATGTGCTTGCGTGTGAAAGATACATGAACACTAATGTAATTTTAATTTTCCCCTAAACATATTTGTCTTTTTTTACTTTAATTTTAATGTCTTTTCCCCTCTCGTTTATATGGCTTTTTATCGTACTATCACAATTTTGTTATACCAGCTTTACAGATTTTTTTTAATCCATTCAGTGCAGGGATATGATTGTGAAAGTTACGTGTACAAATATAAGTTCCATGTTTTTTCTCGCTCTGCATAATTTTTTTCTTTCTACTGTTTCAGTTCTTTTAGAGCTGTTCGTTTAAATCCCCATTTTTAAATAGAAACTTAACGTAACAAGTACGTACAGCTGCGAACAAAATTGAAAATAAAAATAAAATAAAAAACGAAAGTCATTGATAGGGTAGAGGAAATCTATAGCGCAGTGGCGTGTAAAAAGTAAATGGATATAATTATGTAGATTGATTTTTCTTCCCATACAGTAGCTTTCCTCTACCCTATCAATGACTTTCGTTTTTTAATTTATTTTTATTTTCAATTTTGTTCGCAGCTGTACGTACTTTTTTTATATACTGATCCTGGTAAAAACAAAACGAAACCCCCAAAAAACCAACGAACATTACTAACTTACTGAAATGTGTGTTAAAGGTCGAGCTAGCGAAAAAAAAAATAGTTTGACCTTGGCTTGCCTATTTTTCAAACTTCACTTAACTATATAAACAACATGTTTATTTTTTGTTGACGCAGGCATAATCTAGTTTGTAATTAAAGTGAGTTTTTTTTTTTTAATTGACTGCAGCCATTAATAGGTTCATTATTTCATTATCATTTTTTTCTCCTCTCTCATTCGCTAACTCCCTCTCTCTTTATATAGATATCTGTTATCTGTATTTCTACTTTCTATCTATCTATCTATCTATCTATCTATCTATCTATCTATCTATCTATCTATCTATCTATCTATCTATCTATCTATCTATCTATCTATCTATCTATCTATCTATCTATCTATCTATCTATCTATCTATCTATCAATCTATCTATCTATCCATCCATCTACCTCTATCTTTGCGATGCAATCTGTTTGTTAAAAAAAAGGTGTGGGGGTGGGGGTGGGAGAGTTGTTTTAAGTGGTTTGAACCCTGGACTTTTAATCAGGAGGTGGTCGGTTTGATCCCATAATACTTTATTTGTCCAATTTTTTAATAATAATTCCTGGATATTACTATGTCCATATAACCAGATCACTTCAGATAAACTTCCTCCTATTCCCACTTTTTGTTGTAGCACGTTAAATTGTTTTCAACCGATCCGCGGTATAACAAATAATTATTGGACATTTGAAACCCGACAATTACCGTTACTCCCTATGTGTATGTGTGTGTGTGTGTGTGGGTGTGAGAGTGTTCAAGGACACGAAACAAAATCAAAACGTATTAAATTTGCTTACAGCTCATCTAGATCTAGGACCAGACTACATTTTTTTACCACCCACACTCGTGTTTGGATTAAAACTAATTCCTTCTTGTCTTCTTCTCATCATGACATTCGATACTACTCAGCGGTAGGTCTGGATAAAAAATGATTTAGGAAAAAGATTAAAAAAACAACGAAAAACAAACAACAACAACAACAACAAAACCCAACTCCGATATGTCGCAATTTCCAGCTCTTCCTTTGTGATTGTCTGGCAGGCTGACTGACTTCCTGGGGAAATGAGGAAAGAACAAAGGAATTAATAAACTCAAAGACAATAACTATCTCTATCTCTCTCTCTATCTCTCTCTCTTATTAATAAAATCAAAGACATCAACTCTCTCTCTCTGATTAGGTGCACTGTTGTAATTACTGGTCACCTACATGATGGATCCTAAGGTAGGAGATACACTGAGTCTGCCCACTTATCATCAAATTCAATGCAGTTGTGAGGAGATGATATAGAGATACATATATACATTCGTGAAGCAGCTAGGGTGAATAAGCCACAATTCGCTGGTATGCCTTTTAATCTAGAGCCCTCTTAACATAGAAAATATACCATAAATTGATCATTTTATTGTCTGACCAGAGAATGTCCATCCACGCAGAGAAAGCTCTTGTACTGTATCAAACTTTTAAAAAAATAATTACTCAATTCAATTTATACTCACACCGTCTAATCAGTAAGAAAAATTCCGCGACTTCCTGATTGGTGTGAGAGCGTTGGTCTCCTAATTGGGAGGTCCCCAGTTCGAAACCCACGATTGTCAGATTTCGTCCCATGTATCTGGTTGGTTCCCAATAGATTATAGATTCAGGAGCTTCTATTATTTATCTTTGCTCTTGATCTGGGCTCAGTCTCTTTGTTTTGATTTGTTCTGGTTTGTTTTTTTACCTGCCTCCCACCTTAAATTGCTTTTAATATGCGGTCAGTGCCGTCTGACATTGTTCTCTCTGTCTCTCTTTGTCTCTCTTCCCTCTCATGCCCCTCTCTCTCTTGATCTCTCGTTCTCTGCCTCTCCCTCTCTCTCTCTCTCTCTCTCTCTCTCTCTCTCTCTCTCTCTCTCTTTCCATATATCTCACGTACAGAACAGAAAATACAAACGCCCACTCACAAAAGAAAACAATAACAAGAACAACAACAACAACAACAACAACAACAACAACCAAACTCGCCCAAAATAACAAAGAGATCATTGAACAAACACGAGCAAAACTTATTTATTCTTTTTGCTGAGCGAAATTCGAGTAATTTTGTCTAACAACCTCAGGCACACTTTAGTTTGAGTGAGATCTAAAAATGCTATTACATTTCGTTTTGTTGTTTTTAACTTGTATTGTTCTATTTTTTTTTTTTATTTGTCATAAAAGCACCCCCTAGTTGTCCAAATTATGGCGGGGGTGGAACGGTTTAGTTACAGTACAAAACAAAATAAAAAAGCAACAACAACAAAAAAGTAAACTCTTGTTATTATGTTGCCTCGTCTGACCTTCAAAAGCTTCCTGTTCCTCGAATTTCGACAGAAATATTTTTTATCTCTCTCTTGTTTGGCGTTACTAATATTTTACGACAAAAAGTTGTTATTTGGCCTCTAGATTTTTATCTCTCTCTCTCTCTCTCTCTCTCTCTCTCTCTCTCTCTCTCTCTCTCTCTCTCTCTCTCTCTCTCTCTCTCTCTCTCTCCTCTTCAAATGTTTGTAGTCTTCCAAGAGCTTCCTGTTCCTCGAATTTCGACAGAAATATTTTTTATCTCTCTCTTGTTTGGCGTTACTAATATTTTACGACAAAAAACCTATTTTTTTAAATCTTTAAACACTTTAATTCCGATTTATATATCTTTTATGTGTGTGTGTGTGTGTGTGTGAAAAATTTAGAAATGACTAGCCTGCATTATTCACAAATTTTTTCAAATTTTTTTAAATATTTTTTTATACAATTCTCATTGTAGCCTAGCAAAAGTTTCAACACTTAGGTACCTGGGGATTGTTAAAACATGATCGATTCTATATTTTTTACTCTAACCTAACGGGATTAAAAAAGACTGCCGGCTTTTTAAGTGCCATCAAAGTTTCCTTTAAGGGTTAGAAAAATATGTTTGACCTGAAAGCATGAATAAAATAAATGGGGATAAGTACCATAGTGATATTATTTTTGACTGTACGACTATAAAGTGAAATGAAGGTTGAATGTCGTAAATAAATATATTGTTTTGCAATACCATCAATTTACGTCATTTTAGTTTTTGAAGTAATTACAGCTTGCGAAGGAAGGCAAATATGGTATTATTAGTATATAATAGCTAGAACCGTAAGTACAATATTGTTTTGAGCTTACGACGTGTCTTAATAAGAGATAAGAATAAGATGGCTGCAGATGAGTTGTAAGCTACCTCTGCATTGTACCTATGACCCTTAGAATTTCGCAATTTTTGTTCATACACAGTGGGTGTTCTGGTTATAGTAAATGATGAGTAAAGTGTTAACGTTATTATGTTTGAAAGCCCTACATTCCATATTAAGACAAATAACTTTGATACGAATAACTGTTTAGTTATTTCTGTATTTCGTAACTATCTACTGGTTCACAGCTGATGATATACGGTCTTCCCTTGCTGGTTTCCCATTGTTGGTCCAGAAAGATGAGATGATTGCACTATTTTTCTCACACACACTCAACATAGTGCTGACGTTGGATGTTAAAATCAACTGTGTGATTTAACTCGATACACACACACACTCTCTCTCTCTCTCTCTCTCTCTCTCTCTCTCCTTCTTTCCCCTCTCCCTCTTTCTCTATCTCTCTCTCTCTCTCTGTCACCCTAAAACACGTTCTGTAACTCTTTTTTTTATCCTCCAGACTTTTTCATCTATCTCTATGCAATACAGCGTCGTTGTAGCGAACTGCAATAATACATTGTATTATTTAATACCATATTTTCTGCTGAAAGTAAAGGTTTCAACAACAGTTACTTTCCTCAGAAAAGAAAGGACTTAGAAAACTTTTATTATTGTAACGGCTTTAATCTGCATGATGGCACAACGGTTTAGAAATGCTTTGAAGAGCGGTATCAAATTTTAAACACTACCTTCCTTGAAGTATGGCAGATACTTATCGAGCTTTGACAGCCAATTGTTGTTGAAGTGCTTTTTTCGCATCTTTTAGGGTGGAAAGTACAACATCAAGGTAGCCTACAATTTATCCTAAGCCTTTTCATTCCGAAATCTTAAGACGACTGGTAACCTTACCACATCGTTGTACATACAACTCCTAGTGTTTTATTTCCATTTCGTTACGGTATCTCTTGTGTAAGAATGTTTTGTGCGACTCTTCATTCATCTCTTTTATCTTTCTCTTTGATTTTTGATCAATAAGGATGATGTTTTGTTGAGGCAGCTATCAGTGAGCTGAATTTAATCACTTGTGAATAGAAAAAATGGAATATGCAATCGAAATAAACTAATCATAGAGAGAGAAAGAGAGAGGAAGATATAGAGAGAGACTGAGAGAAAGAGATAGAGGAATAATAGAGGAAGATAAAGGGGCTCATAGAAGCAGCAAAAAATAAATATAATAATGGATACATAGGCAGAGACAGAAAGGAAGGGATAGAAAGGTACAAAATACAAAGATTATTAACACACACACAAAAAAACACTTTTTTATTTGGCTTATAAGATATTGAAAAAAAATTTGGTGCCTTTGGAATCATAAGAATCTAACCTCGTACCTAGGCACCCCATCTTTGAAGCTTTGTTTCTGTGTCATGATGCACCAGGGAAAAGAGCATTTTAACCCTATTGTTAACAGTGCTTTGATATTGCCCAGAATACCTTTGTATACCTGGCGGAAACGGAAGTTCTAAGCGCTTCCTGAACTGATGATGAGATACGATTATTTATATTCCGCACTGCTAAAAAAAAAAAAAAAGAAGAAGAAAAAGGACTTCACAGAAAAAGTTATCTTGTGTGAGGGGGGGGGTGATAGCTTGATTGATTAGTTGCTTGATTTCGTGACCGTGACGTCCAGCATCAGCAAAAAATGATATATCGCGGACGAGTCCGAAGACTAAAGTCTAGCGCATTTACATGGTGGCAATTGGCATGCATTGGCAGTGCAGCATTCAGTCTCTGCCCCTGTATGTTTTGTCTATACAAGGACTACTAATACAGCCGGTCAGAGATTATACTGACATCCACATATCCAACTAGGAACGGAGACGGAAAATAATATCTTTTTGTTATACATTCTTATTGATCAATGGTTTTGAACCGGCTGCCCCGCCGACTGGGATAACAGCGCTTTATCACCTGCACCGGTTCGCACTCCCCCGCATAATGTCAGTCGTACATGCAGGTGTTAGGTTTTATACGTTATGGGACCCGTCACCGTAACATATTCTCTTTGGGAACCTAAGAAAAGTGAAAAGGAAGGAAAGAGATTAACCTTCTCCTTACAAAGAAAACAGAAGAAATGTACCCAGTAGACCGAATAAATTTAATCTAAATTTTCCCCTGCATAACATGCCTATCCATAATCGAACGATTTCTCTTAAAGGTCAAGTTGAACCTAATTTTTTTTTAGATACAATAACAAAATTCGCTCTCATTAGCAAAGGGCAGGCCTTCCAATGAAATTTAATGCAAATCTAGTGCATGGCGCAAATAAACAATAACTAAACGGCACCGAGTCGATTCAGTCCATGGCAATGGAAAGGATTAGAACAGTATCCATCTACCTTTAATTTGATGCACTATCTCTCTCTCTCTCTCTCTCTCTTCATCTATCTTCTCTCTTATTCTCTCTCTATTTTTCCCTTTCCTCCCTTCCTGTCGCACACTCTTTTTCTCTCCTCGTGCCTCTCTCTATCAGTCTGAGTGAGACACTCTCTCTTTCCCTTACTCTTTCTCTACGTCCCTCACTTTGTCTCTTTCTGTAAGATCAAATATAAGGGTATGCGTCCTTCTTTATTTCTTCATTTTTATCCCCCTCTTTTTCTTTCTCCATCTCTCCCTCTCTATCCCCCTGCGCCTCTCCCTGTATCTGTCTGTCTGTTTGTCTGTGTCAGTCTCTGTCTTTGTCTCTGTCTCTGTCTGTCTGTCTGTCTGTCTGTCTGTATCTCTCTCTCTCTCTCTCTCTCTCTCTCTCTCTCTCTCTCTCTCTCTATCTATCTATCTATCTATCTATCTTTATCCCTCCCTTCTTCCCTCGCTCTAATCCAGCCCTGACACTCCCCGCTCCATCTGAGCTTAGGCATGTGGTCGAATACCAGATCTAAGTGCGTACGTCCTCAGATAATTAGAGTGTATTTTCTGCACTGCGCGACTTGCATTAATTCCCGACCCCTGGACATCTCAATGCCAGGGTTCCCACCTTATACAATTACCAGGCCTGGTGGTGGAAGCCAGAAGAATTCTTCGTTGTTCTGGTGGGTTGTGGCCATAAAACAGAAGGTGTTTATAGCTGCTTAAGTGAAATTTCTCAGGAGGCAATGCTATTGTTATGAACAATAGATGAGAATGGTTGGAAAGATACTGGGTCATGAGAAAATATGTATGTTGAAAAAGTATTATGAAGGCCACATCTTTTTGAGCGATTGAGGATTCTGAAATTCGGTGGGAGCATTTATGAACTGTTTTACACATATAACTTACATTTTAGGTCTTTCTTAAATTCTTTAAGCCGGTAGCATTGTCATTTAAAGTGTAGTTCTTATCAATGTAATATACTGCTGTCTATCATGACTGTGTTCCAATGATTGATTGGAATAATACATATGTACATTGTATCATAATGTTTTTAGTTATGTGAATTTATTAAACAGACAAAACATTGGCTTCTGGTCATTTATTTAGAGCAATTCACTGAAAAAAATCTAGTTTCGAAATACTGAAATCAACTTTCATGTCGGCAGGCTGTTACTATGAAAGATGTAATTTAATATAATTATTTTGACATTCTCTCTCTCTCTCTCTCTCTCTCTCTCTCTCTCTCTCTCTCTCTCTCTCTCTTCTCTCTCTCTCTCTCTCTCTCTCTTTCCTACTGGCGCAAATGGTAGAGCGTTGGTCTCCGAATCAGAAAGTCCCTACATTGAAACCCACAATCAGTAAAACACTTTTTTTGTCCAAATTTTTTTCCTAAGGATTGGGTCGGTGTAAAAAACAAGCAAACAGTTGAGTTAAGGGTCCAGATTTCTCCTCACGTTCTCTGTTTCGCAGCAAGTAGAAAAGTCAGACGTTATTCTTGCGACCCTTCCACAATATAGCCTATATACTACGGACATTATACGGTAAACATCAAACAGTAAACTTTTTCTCTGTCTCTCTCTGTCTCTCTCTTGTCTCGTCTGTCTCTCTCTCTCTTCTCTCTCTCTCTCTCTCTCTCTCTCTTTCTCTATTACTAAAGTATTATCTATTAGTCCTATCCAGCATTCTGGTTGTGACTTAATCAGGCCACCTAGTATTCATAGTTATGCAAAAAGATCAAATCACATAGGGTAAATAACTTTAAATACACACCGCAGTTTTAATTGATTTTATTATTTAGTTAAAATATTGTGCTTTTTATCCCATAGCTTTTATCTAGATAGAGAATT
>RQTK01001313.1:14631-19631 GCA_003991915.1 Elysia chlorotica
AATAGTAATAATAATAATAATAATAATAATAATAATAATAATAATAATAATAATAATAATAATATGGTACCGCTCTGAGGTTCCAGCTAAAAAACATTCTAAAGGCCTGGGTCACAATGAATTAGAAGAGAATAATTTATGTTTGTCCTTTTAATTTATTCCAATAGTAAAAAAAAAGCTCTAACACCTTTCTTAGTTTACAAAAACAACAACAAAAAACAACAACAACAAAGCAAAAGAAAAAACCAAACAAAACTGACTCCCTTCATATAAAACTGCTCAGATAGTTACTAGGAAACATAGGACTGGCCTTTTATTAAAAATGTTATTGCTGAATCGCTCTTGTCTTGCCATTACTTTACTCTAAAAACATTGTCTTTTTTTGGCTCAATTTTGCTAAGGTATGAGTGTTTTTGTACTAATCGGCCATCTATGAAGCTTCATTTGATACCGTTTTTTGTTAATATAAAAAAAATCTATGGAGGGTGCTGCACAGATGTATTCTCTTTTCTCTGTGTTCTTTCAAACCTGGGCGAAGGTACGTTTAGACATAGATTATAGAGTCACTTTGGTTTGTTCTTCAACCAGCATCCTAAGCTCATCCCTCTCTTATTTTTTTCATTTAAATAGGACAAAGCATTATATATGTCATCGAGTTATATGTTTTTATAACTTGGTATTCAATAATTTGTTTTGATCGTATAGTTAAAGAAGCAGAAACGTTTAAGATTTACCTACGGTGTAAATAAGGAAAATATGGGAGATCTGACAAGCTTATACTTTTTAACAAGTCTTTTGTTTGGCATTTGCACAATTTTCCTATGTTGTTTCCTCTCGTCATCGCCTTTAAAAAAAATCTTATAAACAAATTATATGAAATGCCGGTACCTTAAAAAATGTTTTTGATCATGAAAGACGATGCCATTAATATAATGTTGTTGAAGATACGATTGAGCCATGGACCTTTTTATTAATCCAATAGGTTGTTACAAAATATATAGAAAGAGATAGAGAGATAGAGAGAGAGAGAGAGAGAGAGAGAGAGAGAGAGAGAGAGAGAGAGAGAGAGACATACAAACAGACAGAGACAGAGGCAGAGACAGATACAGAAACAGAGACAGGCAGACAAGCAGACAGGGAGACAGATAGACAGAGATAGAGACAGATAGATAGAGCAATAAATTAACTTACATTAGTAATTGTGAGGCGGCCGTTGGTGATGCTGTATTTGCTGCCTAGAGCTGAAGTCACCTCCTGTGGCGTTGACCTGCATAGATATTGACACAATTTCAATTCAATTTCAGTTTCAATTTTTGTTCAGTCAATATATATATATATAATAAGAACATACATATCGAAAATTATTTTGTCAAGCACAGGCTTTGCAAGATGAATATATAATAAACAATTATACAAATATACATGTAGCAATACAATTAGCAAAAGTTTTACTTAAACATAGTTGTATCTAAGTACACATTAATTTTTAAAAAATGTAAAAACTTAGCATAAATTCCATATCAATCTGGACAAGTGATCGCGAATTACATAAAAAGTTTCAATAATGTGAGTAAGTATTGCACATGTAATAATGATGGTAAAATGCACTATAAATGTATTAATTAAGTTCGTGAAGCAAACAGGGTGAATTAGGCACAAGTCGCTACTCAGACTTTTAAATTTATTCATCATGTATTAGGAAACATCAGTTGCACTTGAAGTTAAAAAAAAATGATTTTGTTATTTCTAAAATTAGGCATAACTGTTTTTACTTAAAAATATAAAAGATCAATAATGTATTGACTACTATGTGTGTGTTCAGAGGGCTTTGGCTCAAAACTTACATGAGCGACGTGTGCCTGGTTTTACCCTGGTTATCTCACATAAATAAACAAGAAAAACTAAAACTGGTTAAAATAATGTGTTGGTAGCTCCGTCGCTCGTGCGACTGGCAAGCATGAGGTATGTAGTTCGAATCTCAGACTGCATATGACTTAAAATAAAAGCTCCGACAAAGCTGTTTGGTATGACTATTATCAGAAACAACACAGTTCGTGTCAAAATTAAGTGGTTTTGTAGCACATGCACGATGAATTTTCAGCTAAATTCAGCTCTGTTTAGTAACCTCGGCAACTAAGCTCTCGATATCTACAACGTATAATTTTGCTATTTATAGAAATAGTAAAGTATTTATGTTGCCACAAGTTTTTTGAAAATGTTTATATGCCATGTAACGATCTCACTTCACACCTCCCGTGGGACAACGCTAGAGAGACACGGCACTGTAACAAGGATTTTGAAAAATGAACTACAGAGGCCTTTAAGTGTCCTAGTTACTGTTATTCTATTTGTATTTGTGTCCGCATTGTCTAACTGGTTGGATCGGTGTCAGTTTAATGTTACCGGCTGAGGCATGAAATTAGTAGACGCCAGTCTTGGGACTCGCCCACAACATAGCCTTTATAGTGCTGACGTTGGACTTTAAAACATCTCAATTCAACTCAACTTTGTCCGTATAATCAGACTAGCCAAGTTCCGGGTATGTCACTATGGGGGTTCGTCTTTGTATAGGATCTTCCTTGAGACCTAGGACACGTTAAACTCGCTTTTTCTTATATTGTGTTTCAAGAAACATGTTAGTACCCAAGGGGCTAAGAGTACTCACTGTCCGACATTCTGGCGGAACCACCGGTACTTGGGGATCGGGTTGCCCGTCGCCACACAGTCCAGTACCACAGGGGTAGTCGTCTCGGCGTCAGTCATGAAGAACAGAGTGTTCGGAGACTGGAAAGTGATGTTTGGACCAGTCTTCCACAAGCTTGGGTCAGTAATGCCAGACCCGTAGGCTGAAAGTGGACATGGGTATAGATTTACACGGAATGTGGAGCTAAGGTGAGACAACCAAGGTGAATCACGCACAAGGCGGAAATTTGAATTTTTGAGTTAGCATTGTGTTTTACAGAGCAGAGAATTCATTTCAAGAGGTTGAAAGAAATTTATACCAAATTTTTAGTTAGTTTGAACATTAAAAAGGCCAATATGTAGTACTTTTACATGTGTATAGGGTTCGAGCTCAAAACATGATTACCGACTTGTTCTGGATTCACTCAGTTTATCTCATTAAGGCCAGAATCAGACTGCCGCTGGTGGTTGATTTCGGGCTGTGACTGAACTGTAGGTTCTTTATGAAACCCTCTTGTATTTATTTGTGCTGTCACACCGAGGTTAAAAAATACAAGAGGGTTTCATACGGAAGCTAACGCACCACCCCAGTGGCCAGCGGATATATGCCTCAGACCTTAAATTTGTGAAATCCGTCAGTTTTTTTTTAATTCCCATCTCTAAATGCTAGCGTGGATAGCAATTGAAAGTGTTTTAGCTTACAAAATCAACCATTGCTTTTTACTGTGTTTTGTATACAGGCTTCTCTAATAATACTAGGTTTGCTGTCACTAAAACAACTATCATAAAAGGCGAATGTGATGTGGTGGAAATTTTGCCACATAGTTGAAGCTATTACATCAACCTTAGTGACAAAGGTAAATAACGAAAAGGTCCCAGAAATACTGTAGACACAGATTTCTATTACTATACACAGGTTAGTTTGACGACCACAATTTAATTAATTTCATTAATCTTTGATTCATATTCATGCATTGATCTGACATTGGTTCAAGATTGATGTCCGTGTATTGATATCCATTCGTTGATCAAAGATATATATATATATATCCATATTTAAATCTAAAGCTGTGATATCCATCCTTTGATCTAGAATGGATATATTCATTATATTGATCTTCGATTGGTATTAACACACCGATCTTCAGTTGGTATTAACACACTGATCTTCAATTGGTATTAACACACTGATCCTCAATTGGTATTAACACACTGATCTTCAATTGGTATTAACACACTGATCCTCAATTGGTATTAACACACTGATCTTCAATTGGTATTAACACACTGATCTTCAATTGGTATTAACACACTGATCTTCAATTGGTATTAACACACTGATCTTCAATTGGTATTAACACACTGATCTTCAATTGGTACTAACACACTGATCTTCAATTGGTATTAACACACTGATCTTCAATTGGTATTAACACACTGATCTTCAATTGGTATTAACACACTGATCTTCAATTGGTATTAACACATTGATCTTCAATTGGTATTAACACACTGATCTTCAATTGGTATTAACACACTGATCTTCAATTGGTATTAACACACTGATCTTCGATAGACATTAAAGCACTTATCTTTGATTGGTATAAACCGAGCAATCTTCATTTGGTATAAGGCATCGATTTTCAATTGGTATTAACACTTTGCTCTTCATCTGGTATTAACGCACTAATCTTCGATTGATATTAGCGCAGTGATTTTCAATTGGTATTAGCGCACTGATCTTCGATTGATGTCTATGCAATGATCTTATATTGAGGTTCATTCATTGACATTCGATTGATATGTATGCATTTATATATCCATGGCCACGTATTGATCTATGATTGGTGTTCACATACTGGTCTAAGGTCGATGTACATGTATTGATTTGAGATTGATCGCCATGCATTAATATAAGATTGGTATTCCTAACTCTGCCTTAACCTAAGATTGGTATCCATCTTTTAATCTGAGATTGGTATTCACCCATGGATCTAAGGTCTATCCATGTTGATATAATATTTGTACGTAAACTATCGCCTGTGGCGCGGCTACTCACAGAAGTCCCGTCTTGTTTGATATATCCTCCAAGTGTCCGCCTTGTCGATCTGGCAGATGAACCCACCTGGATTCATGATGCGGCTCCAGTCCCACTGGAACGATTTGTTCTGACCTGAGAAGATAAGTTTTGTTTAAGTAACCTTGGTTTGCCCAATCCACCATGTAAGGAGACAGTGGTACCAGATAAAGATTAACCAAAACCTTGGACACGCTGCTGATCAGTCCAGAGCACTAACCGGCCAGGCTTCAGAAATTTG
>RQTK01001313.1:24631-26997 GCA_003991915.1 Elysia chlorotica
TTATGTTTGTCAAAACCAAACGACAATGGCAACAAACAAAACACGGTTATCTGATATAACTAGTATTGCTAGTTCATCCTGCAGGAAGTCATTAGTCACTGCACGGAAACTGTTCCAAACCAAAAGTGAGGGCAAATATGGATTTCTAAAAGCATAAACCATTCTTAAAAGTGCTTTCAAATTTAACTGTTTTTGATACGCACAGTGATTAAAATTTAATGAGGAGTTGCGGATTTTGGTTTCATGGATTGTTGCGCCAATGGTTATTAAAATTGTTTAGTCCAATTTTTTCTTTCTTTTTTATTTTTTTTTCTTTCTTCCGGGTATTACAGCAGTTAATTGAAACACGTACATATCTTGTTCTTTATGTCGGTTTGAATACGCAGCTTGCTAGTGACCTTACGATTTTTGCGATCAAGAAAACAGCAAATCCCAATTATTGTCACATCATATCGATTTAAAACAAATTGAATGCAAATGTATTGAAAGTCATTTGGATATGTTTAGTTATAAGAACTGAACCAAAAAATAACTCATAAAAACAAAAACAAACAACAACAAAACAGAGGCTGAGACACATTTTGTATGGGCTTATCTGAAATCAGTGTGTTTAGCTACTGTGTGGATCTTTGAATTGCCCCGGCACTAGATATTACATTCTTCATTTTTTACTGAGTGTCGTCACCACAAGCCCTCTAGTACTGGATGCATCAGCTGCTGATACCAGCACTGGGTCGGTACTGATTACACGGGACTTGAGAAAAAGCTCTTTACGTTATTTTTATGCAGAACATTTTTTGAGCTGACATAATTTTTTAAGCAGTGCTCAGCTTTAATTTGTAAAAATAGAATAGTTAAAATTGTTGTAAAAACAAATACCAAACAGAACATCAACAACAACAATAATAACTTTCATATTTCATAGCGGGTTAAATTTGTCAACAAGGAAAATAAAAGGAAACCAAGCGATTGCACTTTTTGGGACTAGAAACATTGGTTTAACTGAGCGTGGAAGTCTATAATAAGTAAATATGTACGTTTATTGGTCATTACCAGAACTTGTGTGTCAGTCGGTGATTATTACCCCAGCCCACCCAGATGAACTGAGCAGCCACATCCGGTATCCAAGCTAAGGGCATATTATTATGAAAAAATAACAACAAAACAACAACAACAAACTAAACCACGAGCTCCACCAACTGCCTTACCTCGCTCATCCGCCCGTTTTGACTTTGAATAGCTATCCAGGCTCAGAAATAAGGTTGAAATATATCTCTAAATTTAATTTGATAATGTTTTTTTAACCTTTAAAAAATGATTCTTAGCGGAGATACAGCAGATTACGATAGTCGTCAACAAAAAACCCCCAGTATTTTAAGGAAATAAATGCCTTTATTTTTAATTTTTAAGGTTGATTTCTACATTATTTTCTTTTTAACCCAATTTCAAGCGTAAAGCACAGTGGACAGAGTTTCTTGAAATGGCGCCTAATGCTCTGTATCATCAATTGTTATTATTCTCACACAAACCCAACAGGAAAAGGACACAATCTCGACTATAATTTAACCCTTGATCTTGACAGTTTAGAAAGGCATTCAATATAAACTCATATTAAACGATAATTAAATTCTTATTAAAAATGGTATTCCATTGCACAGTTAGCGATACTGTTTCCTTACAGAAGTACCGGTCTTGTTTAAAAAAAGTGCATTTTTTAAAACGGATCTCACAATATCCTTCAGAAGTGCACATTTCTAATATTATCTTAAACACGTTAAACTGTCAGAAGTTAATCTTGAGACCTGTCCACAATATGCCCACAGGTGTACGCTAAGTAACAAGTCAAACTCAAACAGTAATACTGAGTTCGTGTATTCAGTGAAATTGTCAACACTGGAGGCGACAGTTAAAGAATTTCATTCAACCTATAATATCCAGTTAACTGACCCCCCCAGATTGTCCGAAGCCTGGGGTCCAAGCGCCAGAGTGACCCATTGAAACAAGTCTCAGGTTTGGGTGTTGTGTCCAGCCAGTGTTTGCAGTGTGACCCAACCATCGCCAATATTTCGGGGTAGCCGCCATGATAAGTCTGGGCTGCTTGCAGGGATAGAGCCGTCTAGAGCCGCAAGTATAACGTCAGGTTAGCTTCGGGCTAGGCCTAAGATATCGAAAAGAAGGCTAACGACGAGTCGTAAGCTACTGCAGCGTTGTACTTAGAGCTCCAGTAGATTGCAGTCCATCCTACACAACGGCGGTATTAGGTCAACGTTTTTATTTATTAATTAATTTAATTATTTATTTATTTATTTATTTATTTATTTATTTATTTATTTATTTATTTATTATTATTATTATTATTATTATTA
>RQTK01001313.1:27791-56174 GCA_003991915.1 Elysia chlorotica
TTATTATTATTATTATTATTATTATTATTATTATTATTATTATTATTATTATTGTTGTTGTACTGTGCATCCTATTTTTGTTTGGTTAGTCTGGTAAAGCCAATAACGGCAAAACGTTTACATGTATTTTTCCACCTTTAGTTGTGTTAAATTTATTGTATCCCAAAGTTGCTAAGTTGCTTTATTATTTTTAGAAGAAGTAATATCAGTAATACATGCATACATGGAATATATCGTTTTTTTTTTTCACTAAAGGTAAAATTCATGTAGTTTTTATAAGGGTGAAGTACCATGCGTTGGACTAATAGGTACCCAAAGATTCCATGCTAATATTTAAAAATTGGACCTATTGCTTGTTAGTTCAGAGAACTAAACTACCAAAATACCGGGTATCCTAGAATTAAGCCAATATTGTGCTGTTTTGCAGCTACATCGAGAAATAAAAGTTGATTTTTTTATCATTGTGTAAGCAAAATAATGAAAGAAAACAATTACTTCAATTTAGTAATAAACCATGTAATAAAAACATTAACTGCCCCCCTTGCCTGGTTTGACAATCAGAAGCTATCCAAGAAAAAAAAAGTTTTATGTGTTTGGGAAGAGGGTGTAGTGGTGTGCTCAGGTGGTAGACCAAACGCATAACTTTTATTTAGTCTAAAAAATCTCTACTTAGAAATGCAGCGTTCGTATCCAGATAACGTCGTTTTGTTTCTTACTTGATCTTGCTAAGTCTATGACAGTATGACAATATAACATTATAAACAACACAAAGAGCCTGGTATCCTTCAATGTCTCTTTGAGTCCAACATACTTTGGCCAGACGTTAGTCTTCGGACAGGTCCAGAAGATATTTAATTTCCCTGCGATGGATAATACAAAAACAATCAATCCTCTAATTACGTTTAAAATTCCTTTTAAACAGAAACAAATACAACCAATAGTAAAACATTGAAACAACAACAACAACAACATCAACAACAACAACAACAACAACAACAACAACAACAACAACAACAACAACAGTAATAACAACAAAGAAACAAGCTACTAATTCTGATTGGTATTTCTGTTGTAAAAAACAAATTGAAACTAAACGTTAAAGAACTTACACAAAAATCTGTAGCCCTTTTTATTGATCAGTTGTAAATTGGTTGGTTTCTTAAGGTTCAAAGTCAGCAATACAATTGTAAAGACTCTGCGTTCCACACACTGATCATGCATGACCGAATCACACCCCTTAGACTTAGACATAGGGCTTTCTGATCACTCATTGCTTCCACATGTTTAGATCTGAGCTTTGATTGGACACTGGTGCCGATTCTTTACTTATCGTCTTCGTTTTCGCAACGGACCCCGTGTTCGCAAGGCATCTACTATTGTAGCCTCTACAACTTCAGGGGTTTGTTAGTAGTCCTGCTAGTATTGCGCTCCACTCCTGAACCAGCCAAGCGGTTCTAATCAGCTGCTGTCACTGACACAAGTTCCAACTTCGCCGGCCTCTGCTTTACTGAAATTTAGGCCTTGCCATAGTCGGACCTGTATCAAAATCGGAGACGATATGTAAAGAAATCTACACCGACGTCCAATCAAAGCTCTATCCTAGACACAGTCTTACAGAACCAATGGGTGTTCAGAAATGTCTATGTCTCAGGGATACGATTATGTAATTCCTTATTGTTGTGTGAGTCGCACAATCTGTAATGCTTCACGGTGACAGGATACCAGGGGTTGGTGGGGGATAGGGAGGCTAAGTCAGTGGGAGGGGGGAGGGGGTGACGGTTAGGTAAGGTATTGCTGGACAAAATGAGATAAAAATGGAGTAACCCATACCCGTCTCCCCTTCCATCCCGCACTCAGCAGTGGAATACGTCTGTTGGTTATTTTTCATGTCCCCTTAGGTTACCTGAAGTGTTTTTTTTTTATATTAGGGATACCAGTTAAAGTATCAGCCAGGGATCCCTGTCCATTACGCTACCGATGGAACTACCGACGGTCCGTTGAGGTCCCCCAAGTCAAGCCTGTTTAATACGTTTTTATGAGAGTCCCCCCGTTATCTATAGACCCTACCACGCTGATACTTTAACTGGTATCCCTGGCTGATACTTTAAATGGTATCCCTGGCTGATACTTTAACTGGTATCCCTGGCTGATACTTTAATTGGTATCCCTGGCTGATACTTTAACTGGTATCCCTGGTTGATACTTTAACTGGTATCCCTGGCTGATACTTTAACTGGTATCCCTGGCTGATACTTTAACTGGTATCCCTGGCTGATACTTTAACTGGTATCCCTGGTTGATACTTTAACTGGTATCCTTGGTTGATACTTTAACAGGTATCCCTAATATTATAAAAAAAATTCTTGTAACCCAAGGGGACATGAAAAATAATCAAGAGACTTTTACTACTGCTGACTGCGGGATGTGAGGGGAGAGTTTGAATTTAAAGCTAGGGGACAACGTCAGAACCACTATTTTCTATATTGTGGACGTGTCCCAAGACTATGTCTGACAACTTTACGTGCTGCCATTCAAAAGCTGGGCAGGCATATCAAAACTCATATCTCAACCGGTCACGTAAGGGGTGCAAGGCAGCTCTGTCGGTAAAATGAGCAGTTTCTAAACAGGAGTCCGGAGTTAAAATACCGATTGGCTCTCCTTGTGAATTATTCTAAGACAGAAGTTGGGATATTCCCCCCCCCCCACCCCGGGTACCATGTCATTGTGAATTAAACTAAAATAATACGGCTAATTCTTGTCATTCGCCTTTTCTGTTACTCATATTCATACCACTGCTACAATAAATAGAAAGGAGAATCAAAAAGTGAGCCAAAACTTTTGACAACTTTCAAAAATATCTTCTTTCATTACACTCACCCCATCTCTATTCTCTCTCTCTCTCTCTCTCTCTCTCTCTCTCTCTCTCTCTCTCTCTATCTCTATCTATCTCTCTCTATCTATCTATCTATCTATCTATCTATCTATCTATCTATCTATCTATCTATCTATCTATCTATCTATCTATCTATCTATCTATCTATCTATCTATCTATCTATCTATCTATCTATCTATCTATCTATTTCTCCACAATTAACCCTCCGATAATTATTTCTCTATCTTTGACTTCATATTAGTAATTTTACTAAAAAGAAACATAAGACATTTGTTTAGATAGATTTTTATTCCAATTTTCCCAAGACATCTATCTGCCTGTATTCAGTCTGTAGGGCTTAAAATATTGCTAGTTAAGAGCACGTTCTTTGAACGGAAATATCTTTTGGTTAAGTAGTGGTTTTGAGCATGATCACATACAGTCTGCCGACAGCAATCCGGGATCGAATACCAAATAAACATACATTCCAAATAATTATCTGGTGATAGACAGTTGTTAAGGAAAAAGTTAAAGAGGATAAAAAAAATCTTATATAGATTTTATTTTATTTTGGAGATATAGAAAAATTGCCATAAAATAGTGTTTATATTGGTTATGATAGCATACAGTCTACTGATAGTCATCCGAGATCGGAAACAAAATGAGCAAAGGGACAGTGTCTATACAAAAATCAAATGTAGCTATCCACAGTTATTTTACTACACGCACTATAACGGGTTTTTTTCTGAGGGTTTTTTGTTTTTTAATTTACTTTTAGCGCTACATACTTATTTTTGTTCTAATGAAATTATTATTTGGTCGAGCCGCCGAAGAAAGCGAAAAACTCGCCTAGATTAACGTTTTTTAGGTCTCAAGAAATAATTGTTACATGTCCATACAATGTGAAGAAAAACATTGCGATATGCAGCGTTTCTGTTCATTATTTGAATAACTATACGATACTAATAAAATTCGAATAGAAAAAGTGAAAACAGATAACATATAACTTTACGGAGGAGTAAAACAATTTTGTACAGCCAAAATGTAAAAACAACAACATTATCAATAAAAACAACAACAACAACAACAACAACAACAACAACAACAACAACAACAACAACAACAACAACAAAACAACTGGTGTAGGTTTAGAATTGCGGTGCGTGTGCATTTTCACATTCTACACCCGAGAAGGGAAACAAACAAAAATGTGTAATTTATTCTGTTACGGAGACAAACAAAAAAATTTAAAAAGTGTCGGTCCGAACGTAGGATCGTGGGAATTTTTAATTCTAGATCTATAGACTGTCTCAAACAGCATGTAAACAGGCCCAAAAAGTAAAAAAAAATATTAGGCTTCTTTAGGTTTTTGTCTAGATCTGTAATCTTTTTTAAATGAGTATTTAGATCTAGATCGAAGTAGGCAAAAAAAAGTTAAAGAGATGAAGCTTATTTAGATCTACATTTAGACCCCTAGGCCTAGAATAGACCCTTATTATTCTAATGGTCTATGGTGTAGAGAAAGATTTCCAGACCGAGATTATAGAAGTATAAATTCATTGGAATTATCATTTAGTTCAAATATATAGACGTGTGAAAGATTTCAAAATGCTTCTTGTTGTTGAACACACCTCATAAACTCACAACTCGATTTCAGGTAGGTTAAAAGCTGTATCCAACTTTAGACAACTAAGTGGACCACGAAATTCTGTGTCTTTTGTTTCATAAAATAATGGTAAGTAAATAGGAATTCCAAAGGCACTGGGCAAAAAATAGAGTTAGTTTCATACACAATTTCAAAAAGATCGGTGCTGTAGTTAATCCTGAAAAGGTGAGCGAAAATTGAGCTGATTTTTTTGTAATATCGAATAATACCTTCTCTCGCCCTTTTCACTTTTTTCTGCCTCTCTGTCTCTGTCTTTTTGTCTCTCTCTCTCATTCGTTATATGTCTGTGTGTCTCTCTCCCTCTCTCCTTGTCTCTCTCTGTCTGTATCTCTCTCTCTATCTCTCTCTCTCTCTCTCTCTCTCTCTCTCTCTCTCTCTTTAAGGATCCTACTGCCTTCATTTTGCTTTTAATTTGACAGATCAAAAAAGTGTGCCCTTTTTAAAACCAAAACTACTGTATTCTCATTTGTGAATTCAATAACAAGAAATGTATATTGCGGTTTTTTTTCCTCAACGCTGACTCAGCAGATATACGAAAATAGAGGTTTTTTGTATGTCGGTAGTTTCTGACTTTTTGTTTTGGTTCGTTTGTGTTTGTTCTTTCAGGACAAGAAGCTCTAGAAAATCCTTCACAAATGCTGGCTCAAATATGACATTTTGCTGACACATATCTCCAAGGCTGCACAGGGGAGTTTTACTGCTTGGATTGCATAGTGTGTGTTTGTTTTTCTGTTGCTTGGCATCCAACGTCAGCATTATTGTGGGCCATCTTGAGGCCCCAAGACTAACGTATGCCAATCTTAAGTTGCGTCACATGGAGACATTGCGGGGATACCATGACTCCTGTCTAAGCCAGTCACATTATACTGACGACGACCCAGCCAGCGGGAGACGCAATTGGACAAGTAGATTTGTAGCACGATCGTGGGTTTCGAATTGCGGACATTCCGATTGGGAGACCAACGTTCTGCCACTTGCGTCAGTTCGGTTTTCGAACAGAGCATCTATCGCTCGGGAGACCAACGTTCTACCTTTAGCGCCAAACACCGACCTTCTCCGCGCCGCTTCCAAACTGAAGAACATTCTTTGGTAAGGAGGATTCAGACTCTGCTAGATAGACAATAGTCCTTTCTTCTGATTTTAAGCAGCGCCTTCTACTGAGTAAGCTTTTTACTCCCCTGTAGTGTTATCCACTCAAAGAGAAAGAATGAAAGAAAGAGAGAGAGAGAGAGAGAGAGAGAGAGAGAGAGAGAGAGAGAGAGGTAGAGAGGGAGAGAGAGAGGGTGAGAGTTGTTCTTGGGTTGGTGTAACGTCTAATAGCTATATTGTGGACGCGCCCCAAGACGGACGTCTGACAATTTTATGTGCTGCCACACACGAGACAGGGCGGGGATACCATGACTCCTGAGAGAGGGTGAGAGAGAGAGCGACGAAGGGAGACAGACAGAGAGACAGATAGAGAAATGGAGAGGCAGAGCGAAGGACGAAGGGAAACAAATAACTCAAATCCCCGTTTTAGTTTATATAATTTCTTCCCCCTTTTAAGGCAATTTAAAATATCAATGGTATTAATGCATCTCAACTAAGGACTCAATCTCCAGTATAACCAGAAAACCACCCTCTTGGTACATGTAGATCTCGAAATACAATGTAGGTTCCATTTTTTTTCTCTTTTGGTGTTATTTAAGGGGTTCCATTGCAAAACGGCATATGTCGTGCTTGAAAAATAGAGAAACAGCAACAGTTTATTACTTTTTCATTAATTTGAATGTGTTTTTCTTTTGAAAAGATTCAGCACAAAATCTAAAACTCTGATTAGTTTCAGTTACTCAAAGATTCTAGAGAAAGTTGTGTTAAAACAAGTTTAAAGACATTTGACTGAGAACTGCTTTTTCGATGCTAACCAACCGATTAGAGAAAAAAAATTACCACACTGAGACGGCTTTGATGCTCTTCTAATTGCTTCAGAATGAATGAAAGGTTTCATTTTTTGCTCAGTTAGATCTGAGCGCAGCTTTTGAAACTATCGACCTTAACATTCTTTTAGACAGGCTGTTGTACTCTTATGGTCTCACATGAGTTGTTCTGAAGTGGATCGCCTCGGATCTGACTGATCGCCAAACAAGCTGTTTTGTGGTTATGGCAAAACATCTGCTTGTTTTTACTTGAAATATGGTGCTCCTCAGGGCTCTGTGCTGGTTGCTATACTTTTCACAGCATACCCAAAATCCCTCAGTTTAATAATATTATAAGCGCATATGGTTTAGAGCATCATAAGTATGCGGATGATACCCAGCTTTATAAATCAGTTTTACCATCAGATTTCCCTGGGCTTGTAAGAAAATTTGGAGTTTTATTAAGTAGGAGACAGGATGATTGCAAACAAACTTCATATTAACAGTGGCAAAACAGAGTTTAATGTTATAAATCAATTGAAAGATAATGTAATCACACATAAATGTTGAGATGTAGTTACATTTATAAAACAAGCTAAAAATCTTGGTGTGTTTGTAGATCACCATCTAACAACGGAGCCACACATAAGTCACCTTTGTAGGTTGATCTATCTGGAAATTCGGAGAATAAGCGCAATTACAAAATAACTATATGGACGAAACACCAAGAAAGACCATTGCTTCAGCCTCCATTTTTTCAGGCTTGAATTACCAAATTCCTCATATTTGAATTCATCTAACTTAAGTCTGGACATATTGCAGAGATGTCAAAATAGTGCTGCTAGAGTGATAACAGGACAAATAAAGCGGGAACATGTAACCCCCCTCCTTAAGCATCTACATTGGTTGCCAGCAAAATCAGGCATTGAATATATGACATCCCTTATCTGTTACAGATCTATTAACGAAACGGACCCATCATATTTGTTAAACCTCCTCTCTCCATACTTACATAACGGTCGCTTCGCTCGAGCGGAAAAACGCCTTAATGTAAAAAGATCTAGAACAAAGAGAAGAGATTATGGTGAGAGAGCTTTCAGTGCAGCTGCACCGAAAATTTGGAATGGCCTATCACAACTATTGAGAGACACTGACTCAGAAACGACACTTAAAAAACTGTTAAAAACGCATTACAATTTTGTCAAACGCTTAGCTAATTTATGTAACTATGCAAATCGTAGTCTTGTATGAAGGAATGTTTTTTCTTGAAATGTTTTGACATTATTATCTATGTTCTATGTAACTATGTCATATATTCTTTTTTTAAATGAGATTATAGTGTGTAAAAAGCGCAATGAGTGACAAACTGGGTTTGTGATAAACCAGGTTTTGTGACAAACTGTGTCTGTGACTAGCTAGGTCTATGACAAACTGGGCTTATAACAAAAATGATCTGTGACCAAATGCGTCTTCACCACCTCCCGGTTTAATTTTCGCTTAATGAAATGACCTAAATTAAAAGAATTTAAAACTATTTCAAAGATAACATAAAAATACTAAACCCTACATACATACTTAGTCTAACATCTTACCTTTATCAGGACTGGACTCTTTGATAACTCTGTGTAAAAACTCATTTAGCCTGTGCGGTGATTTAGAATAATTATATCCATGTTGGCCCCATAAACAGTTACTTTATTCTGCGGCTGGATCACGTCTGAACGTAACTCTGCACTCGTTAGATTTTACACAACGGTTGAATCCCGAACAAAGAAAGTACTTCATTTCGTGGAGACAGAAACAATGTTGTTCTTGTACATTTGTAAAACATTGCAAAGGTTCTAGTTTATGGGAGTTCCTTGTCAAAAACTGAATAAATAAATCTGGCGTCAGACGAAAAAGTAGTCTGTAAAATTATTGAAGCAATGGAATTCTTTGTTCTATGTTCTATGGTTGTTAATTTAACACATTCTGGTATAGATATTGTCACACATACATACAAATAAAGATAGAACTGGTTTGATTTAAATTGTTTTATTTTATAGTCCAACGCCAACATTATAAAGGCTATATTGTGGACGGGCCCCAAAACTGACGTCTGACGATTTTATGCGTTGCCACACACGATACAGGGCGGAGGACCATGACCCCTGTCTCAGCCGATCACAAACTGAGCGAGATCCAATCAGTAGGGGGTATAATGGCCAGTACTGGAACCACGGACCTCCTGCGTCGGAAGCCGACGTTCTTTCCCACGACTACTGCGCTCCCCCAGATAGAACTGATTTAAATGTGCACATTATTCAGTGTTATTTTGTGTGTGTCATAGTCAGTACACATAGCTCACACCAAACCAGTTACTGTCAGCTATCATTAAAGGTGTGTATAGCTCGGATCTAATCTAGAACAATACTCTACACACACATAAATTAGAATGTAAGATAGTAAGTACAATAGTGTTGTAAATTTAGACGACGGTCTAAGAGATTTTTTAAACAGTAAAAATAATTCTCATTCTGAGTCCTAAGATTATGATTAAAGCATCTTGCATTCACCAATAGTTCAATTTATAGGTAAGTCTGCACCTAACCGATGCCCCACTCAAAGAGAGTACGGATGTGCACGTACCGAGGAAGGCTAAATAAAGCCGAAATTATAAGTCTGCTGAAATACCCTTGTTCATTCTTATATCAATAAGTTTAACTTAGGGAATGCTTTATAATAATTATATTGCATTATTTTTTAGTTACGATTGCTGTTTCCTCTTAGAAAAAAGACAACATCATATACCGGTACATATTTATTATGAGTATTAATTATTTACAGCGGCAATTTTATGTAGTACTCACAAGAGTGATACGAAATAGGTATTCAATACATAATATACGATAAGCGCCAATAGATCATAACTCTCCCGCACTGTCTTTGCGTGGCAGCACATAAAATTGTCACACATTTTCCCTGGAACCCCTCCATAATACAGCCGTTATAGTGCTGAAGTTGGACGCTAGGAATCAAACACAAAATCCAGCAACTGTTCTAAATATGTTCCACATTGTCGTACAGGTCATTACAAGCAATAAGTACGTACATTTACTATTTATATAAGGCCAGTACTCTTATTGCTCTACATAGATTAGTGCAGGTTCCATGGCGCACGCTTTAACTACTGAGCCACTTAAGGCCCGTGTCCTGAGGTGCATCCTAGCCTGGGGTGATGGGTCCAATCACAGCGCGTGACAGGCAGGCCTGGGCTCAGGCTCTCTCTCTCTCTCTCTCTCTCTCTCTCTCTCTCTCTCTCTTTCTTTCTCTCTCTCTCTCTCTATCTCTCTTTGTCTCTCTATCTCTATCTATCTCTCTCTGTCTCTCTCTCTCTCTCTCTCTCTCTTCTTTCTCTCTCTTCTTTCTCTCTCTCTCTCTCTCTCTCTCTCTCTCTCTCTCTCCGAGAGAGAGAGAGAGAGAGAGAGAGGCAAAAGGGGGGGGGGGGGGGGGGGGGGGGGGGGGGGGAGACAAAAACATCTCTTAAACAACACAAGGAAGATTGAGCCAAACGGAACCGACCCACTACATTAATGTTCTGAAGAGAGAGAGGCGCAAGGGCGCCCTTCGAAACACTGGTGTAAAAATAATAATATTATTATGTATGTAAAAATCAGTTATTTTTATGAAATGTAGGTATATAAAACGAGACAGAGAGAGAGAGAGAGAGAGAGAGAGAGAGAAGGAGAGAGATATTTAGATAGATAGATAGATAGATAGATAGATAGATAGATAGATAGATAGATAGATAGATAGATAGATAGATAGATAGATAGATAGATTAGATAGATATATAGATAGATAGATAGATAGATAGATAGAGAGATAGATAGATAGATAGATAGATAGATAGAGAGAGAGAGATAGATAGATAGATAGATAGATAGATAGATAGATAGAGAGAGAGAGAGAGAGAGAGAGAGAGAGAGAGAGGGGAGAAGGAGGGTTAAATGTAATTACATGTATTTAGGTCTAATTGTTATATTTATAATACATGTCTAGCCGTAACTGGGCCCATAGCGTATATATATAGAGAGAGAGATAGAGAGAGAGAGAGAGAGCAAGTGATAGATAGGAAGATATATATTCAGATAGATAGATAGACAGATAGATTGATAGATACATAGATAGATGTGCATAGATAAAAAGGTAGACTCAAACGAAGAGGTATAGAAAGAATGTGAGATTGGAATAGAAAGAGACTCGGGGGGACCCCGCGGAAAGGATAAAGATACTGATACACACAGACCAACAAGAAGAGAAATTTTTATCTTTAAAAAAATATTTCTACATGGAATATCTTTAATAGAAATCCTGAAAGGCTCTGGAAAAAAAAATAAGCGTGAAGCTACAAAAGAGTTAACATGATGAATAAATAGAAAGAGCTTCACCGACGTGGAACAAACAACAAAAAAACAAAAGACCTTTTAAAACACTCAATTTAACTTTTTTTTGTTGTTGTAATGTTTATCTTCTTCGCTCTGTCTATCTTCATGTCACTGCTTTTCGCTTGCTCAATAATCATGTCTGTCTTTTAGTCTCTCTCTTTCTCTCTCTCTCTCTCTCCCTCTCTCTCTTTCTATTTCTGTCCCAATTTTTTCATCTTTGCCTGTCCCTCTTCCTTTATTTATATTTCTCTGGCTGTGTGTTTCTCCCTTTACCCGCTCTGTCACAGACTATGTCTATGTGTTCGTATCTCCGTATCCTTCTCTTTTTATATACGTCTTTCTATTTTTATCTTGTACCTTTCTCTCTCATTCATATTAAGTATCTTCAATAATTGCTCTTAACTCGTAATATCTTTAGTTCCTCCTCCCTTCATTATTTTTTAATCCTCTCTCTGTCTCTTTCTATCGCTGTTTTGACTGTCTGTCTGTCTTTCTATGTCCCCTCTCTCTCTCTCTCTCTCTCTCTCTCTCTCTCTCTCTCTCTCTCTCTCTCATTTTCTCACTTTCCCCTTTTTTTTTGGTGTCTGACTGTCTGTCGTTCTATGTCCTCTCTCTCTCTCTCTCTCTCTCTCTCTCCCTCTCTCTCTCTCTCTCCCTCTCTCCTCCCCCTCCCCCCCCCCCCTTTTTGTTGTTGTCTGACTGCCTGTCGTTGTACCCCTCTGGCCCACCCTCCAAGCCCGCATTCCCAGCAAGGCACCAAAGCTCTCTAATTTCCGCATGTAACAAGCATCTCCCCCTGGCGCGGCCAGTGACCCAAACCTGCCTGACACTACAGGTAGCCGCGCCATTACAGCGTTTGCGGTAGTGAGGCCTTCATAGAACGAAGACGGTATGTATTAGGTATAGCAATTTACGCATGGGTCCAATCATAGCTCTATCCTTCACTCGCACAGCCAATGAGCGAACACAAATCTCATGCCTAATGGGCTAGACTCTGAGCGTACATAAGGCTTGACTACATTATCCAATATCGCCGCGTACATCACAAGGACTGCATTGCTGCTTACCGACCTGTCATAAGGCTTGTGTCAAACCTGGATGGAGCAAGTGTCCCAGACGCCTATGAATGGAGCCGATCCCACAGTGTGTCAATGTCCAGACCAAAAGGACAGGCTGACCTCATGGGATGGAAAACAAACAACAAAGAAACTTACTTAGACCTAGCTCCAGACAACAACCACCCACACAGGACGAAAAAAAGAGAGGACGAGAAAAAGTACAAATGCCTTGGGTTTAGTCGGAACTGGAGTTTTCTAGATCCACTTATCGCCTAATCGTGAAGAAGAGATCTAGACATTATGGGATAAAATACGAAAAGATAAAAAAGGACAGACCGGAAAGGGGGGGGGGGGGGGGGGATTGAACCTACATCCTATACACGACGATAAATCGCCTTGCAAAGGTAACGCAAAGAATGTTTAAGTAATGAGCGGTAGAGAAGATTGGATAAAAAGCGAAGAGACAGGAAAATTGAAACATTAATAAAGGCATCTACATACGTAAATTCGGACCTTCTAGGCGCTGCCTAATCGCAATGCCAAGATAAAACGAAGTACTCTTTACTACATGTAGTGAGCTATACTTACAATGAGACGTTTAAAAACAAATCACTACAAGAAACAAAAATGAAAAACCATAACCAGGAATGCCTGCAGACAAAGATTTAACAAGTTCAATTCATAAGAAATATGATTATTGTCAAGTAAATGAAGGTAAGAATAGTTATAATAAAGAACACACAGAGACAATCTTAAAAACTTCTGTTTCTTTTTAAATTCAAAAGAGTAAAAGAGGAGGAAATTTTCTTATTTCCTATTATAATTTGGTAAGTACAAACTTAAGGTGAACCTTAGCTTATAAGATAATTTGTTGTAACTTCTAATGCATTTATGAATTAAAATGATATTCTATTAGCCTCCATCTTTTTATCTCTTTAGCCCTTTCCTTCTTTATTTTTTTCCTTCTTTACCTCTTTCCTTTTTACCACTTTTCTTCCTTACCTCTTTCCTTTCATTTATCTATATGTGCAAGCTTCCACTCAGGATAAAGAAAAACATGTAGTAAACCAAACATTTTGTTACCCTTACTCACATTTCATAATTATATTCGTTATGCAAGATGCCCCCAGTGCTTACTGCGAAGTGGGGGGCGCGGTGGCCCTGGGGTAGAACATCGGCTTCCGACGCAAAAGGTCCGCATCGAGCCATGGCGATTGTGTTCCCTACTGGTTGGGTCGGTGTCAGTTTAATGTGACCGGCTGAGACAGGAGTCATGGTATCCCCGCCCTGTCTCGTGTGTGGCAGCACATAAAATTGTCAGAAGTCAGTCCTGGGACCCATATAGCCTTTATAGACCTGATATTGGATGTTAAACCTACTCAACAACTTTCTTCGAAGTCCTGGTCTCGCAATGTATGACTCTCACCGCTTGGAGTCTCTGAAGGGCCACCAACAAGGCATAGAGTTTGAAGAAATGATCAGATGTGACAGTCTTGAAGGAATAAAAAGCTAGATTTCTACGGGCGACACTGGTCTCTTTAGGTGGCAAATAATCATACTCTCTTCCATTATATTGACATATATGTAATGATAAGGGTCGCGTGAACTTCATTTGAAAGGGCTTATAGGTCGGTACATGTTTTATGTTCTTTCAGTTGGGTACAACTAAATTTAATTTTGTAAATTAACGACATGTTAAAAATTACTTTTTTTACGAACCTAAAATCATTTCATCTATCTATCTATTTATGTATCAATCTATCCATTCATTTATCTATTATCTATCTATCTATCTATCTATCTATCTATCTATCTATCTATCTATCTATCTATCTATCTATCTATCTATCTATCTATCTATCTATCTATCTATCTATCTATCTATCTATCTATCTATCTATCTATCTATCTATCTATCTATCTATCTATCTATCTATGTACAATCTTTTCCTCGCATGACATTTACAGAGAAGAATACTGACCTTCTCTAGACAATTTTGTTTTCGCTTCAACGTCTTTTAAATTGTAGGCGTTTTTGCTTTTTTTAAAACCCTTTTTACCCTATTTCAGAGTTCCCTGCTGAGGCCTTGTGATCTTACCTGCGACATGTTTTTCTGTCCATGCAGGTTTATTCTTCCAGCAACACAGACTAAAGTTACGGGTGTAGAATGGACACTACACACAATGACGCACTTGATTTCCGTTTTGAATCTTAAATTACGTAAACAATACGTCAATGCAGCCATATTTCCCACAAGAAAATTAGAAGGCTTTGAACGTAAATATAAATATACGGACTCACATTGCACGTCCCCGTTTGTTTGTGGTGCGTTGTGCGCCATTAATTTTCTGCAATAGGTCAATGTTAGAAGGTCAAGAGTTTTTCAAAACACAAAATGCTAAAGTTTCTATTTGAAGTAAAAGAGAGGAAAACAAAGAGAGAGGGGGGAGAGGAGAGAGAGAGAGAGAGAGAGAGAGAGAGAGAGAGAGAGACAGACAGACAGACAGACAGACAGACAGAGACACACAGAACAGAGACAGAGAGAGACAGAAACAGACAGAAAGTGAAAGAGAATCAGAGAGAGAGAGAGAGAGAGAGAGAGAGAGAGAGAGAGAGAGAGAGAGAGAGAGAGAGAGACAGAGAGAGAGAGACAAACAGACAGATAGACAGAGAGACAGACATACACACACACATACACAAACAGAGACTGACACACGTAACTAGTTTGTGCCTTCTCGGGTTTTGGGGAGGAAAATCCGATTTGTTCCTCAAATAGCGGCGCACGCTACAGGGCATCATGGGAGGAGTTTCAGACTTTCCCTGTCACTGGCACGTCAGGACAAAGGTGAGCCCCCACCCACACTCCATCCCATAAACACACACACTCACATACATACATACATACATACATACATACATACATACATACATACATACATACATACATACATACATACATACATACATACATACATAGACAAAGGTGAGCCCCCACCCACACTCCATCCCAGACACACGCACATACACACACACACATACATACAGTCTCACTGGCATACACACACACACACACAGAATCACTCAACTCCTTTTCCCTTACAGCAACACTCACTCATACACTTACCTCACTTTCACTTCCTCACATACACACATACACAAACACACTTACCACATAGACATTAATGTATCGATTAAATGTCAAGCAGTCTGTTATTCTCGTCTTTTGAACTCATAAGAGGCCTTGCAATGAAGGGGCCATAGCGAAAACAAAGACGAGAGGTAAGGAAACCTGCACTGGTGGCCAATCAAAGCTCTTTCCTAGACTTACGGAGCCAATGAGCGATCAGGAAGCCGATTACGTCATCCGACATCGTCATGTGAATGGCAAAGCCTGCAGTGTTGAGCGTTGTGTTTGGGGTTAGAGCTGGCGAACTGGCCAACTTGCGCAAGAGGTAGAGTGTGAGGTCACTGGTTCGAAACCCACAATCGGTAAAAAAAAAAAAAAAAATTTCTGATTTAGTCACCTACTGTTTGGATCGGTGTCAGTATAATGTTCTTAGAAACTTCGACATACCGACAAAACAGACAGCTTTTAAAGTCAGTTGGAACATTGTTTTTTTAAAGCATACGATTTTAGCCTAGCCAAAAAAATATAAACTTTATGTTTATTTTAACCTTTTCTACTTGCTTTAAGCATTGAATTGTAAAAAAAAAAACACATTTTATATTTTTATCACTGTCGTAAGCGTAATTTTAAATTCGTTAGTGATACTACTTTATTTGCTCCTCTAGCATATTCCATTCTCATGTCGTGTAAGATGTTGAATGCTAAAATTGTACTGGTTTGTGTGTCGTACTATATATTAATGTATTATACAACTTTTTTGGCGCATAGAACATTGCTTTTTCTTTGAAGATACACATTTTAAATGCCATTCAATATTTTTTATAATTATGACAGGCTGAGACAGGAGACATCATATCTATGCATTGTCTCTGTGCAGCAACAAGTAAAACTAGCACATGTTAGTTGTGGGACTCGTCCACATTAAAACGTATAACTGATAGTGCTGGCTTAGGATCCTAAGCAAAAAACAAACGAACTTCCATTTACCCCCATGCTAATCTCAATAGATTTCAGGTAATAAAATGACGTATTGCACCTTTACCAGGTTTGAGCGATGAGAAAAAGGAAAGAAAGCTCAGGAAATTTATGAATGTAGGCAGCTTGAAGGCCATGGCTGTGTCCTTGTAAGATAGGCGTGAGAACTGAATAGTGGGGCATGTCCCTCTCTCTCCTCCAGCTATCGACCTGTGGCATTTCGCATGGCTCATGACGTCATTACGGCGGCTGCGGCGTTGTAATCCCAATCACGCCATTCTTGAGAGGTGATTGAATGATATTAATATAACAAGCTATTGCTAAGTCGACGTAGTAGAAAAAAAGCTTGCCGTGTGAATGTGAGCTTTTTGACTCAACCATTTGAAACAGTTGAAACATCGTGTTTACATTATTGTTGTGTACATTGCGTGGTTGTTGTTGTTGTTGGGTTGGTTTCGTCCGTCTTGGGACCCCTCCACAATATAGCCTATATAGTGCTGCTGTTGGACATTAAACCAACCCAACAACAACAACAACACGAGACAGGACGGGGATACCATGACTCCTGTCTCAGCCGGTCACATTATACTGACACCGACCCAACCAGTAGGGAACGCACAGCCACGATTCGAACTCTGGACCTTCTGTGTCGGAAGCTGATGTTGTACCCCTGGACCACTGTGCCCCCCTAACTGGCGTGGGATCAACAATGGAAACTTTTAAATACCAGCCTGCCCTTACTAACCTGAACTGTTAATTGAGATAGATCACTATAAACTTTTTCTTTGCAATTTTTCACCGGTCTTGACATTTTTTCCAAGGTCTTTCCCAGATTCAGCTACAAGACTAGTATGGGATGTAAACAAACTTTGACATTGAGAAGGGAGGGGGTCGTTTTTAGTAATTTTTTGTCTGTTTATTTCTGTTTTAACACTATTAGCTGCAATAGGAGTACTTTCACAACGAGTAAGTGGATAAGCCAATCAAAACGTTATTCCAGGTATTAGTCCTAGGTATCATATTAAGTAATACATGAATAACAGAGCGCTTACTGGACAGAGCCTGCGCCTCCTCGCTTGTAAAATGTTGCGCAGTAAGGTGATGGATTTTTGTAACCAGCAAATGAGTCCTCCTTCTAACGTTACAATTTATTTCGCCACCTGAAAAGAGAAGCAAGAATGTGCTGACAGGGGCCCATGTCTCCCCGCCTGCTTTTGTGTGTGGCATTATATAGACTTGTCAGATGTTAGTCTTGGTATCCGTCCACTATATAGCATATAGTACTGACGCTGGACCTTAAGCAACCACCTCAAGTCAAATCAAGCTGGGGTGCCCTATCTCTATCTACTTTTGTGTGTAGTTTGCTTGTATGGGTAGGTCTTTTTCTCTAGCAAGATTTAGCCTACATAGCTCTCTTGACGTCATACACTGTTTTCTACCTAACCTTGGCTTGTAAGAAAAAACATTGCTGTACCTTACAACTTGTATTTCTTTTTCGCGTATCTTAAGAAAAGTTGAAAGCTTAACAAGGTGCAAATCTTAAGAAAAAGTAAAAGTGCAAGCTTGGCACGACGTTGTACCTACGACCCATCTAAAAGTTCAAACAAATAACATTCCATACTAAAGATTTCCCTAAGTATTTCCTTAAGTTTCCTGACGACTTTAAAATAGAGACCGGAAGTAGCAGCCTGCTCATCATTAATTGACTCGAGCCCGCCTGCACAGACCAATTTTAGTTGCACAACTGTTTGGTTACAAAAATGTGAACATTAACAATGAAATAAATGTAAGGATCGTGCGCATAAGCAACTTGAGTCTCTGTCAATCGAAAAATTTGCATTTTTTCACAACTTTTAGTCGACGCAACTATCGCTTAGATCTTCTGTGTTACAAACAAACCATAGACACGGCGCGAACTGTATTCAAACATTATGTCGACTCGTCCTGGGCCTGTATATCCCTTTCACATTCTAAAGTGCAATCAAAAGAGCGTCGTCGAAATCCATGGCGTCAAGTGAGGATGGGATGGGGTTGGGTTGGGTTGGTTTAACGTCCAACAGCAGCACTATATAGACTATATTGTGGACGGGCCCCAAGTGGACGTCTGACAATTTTATGTGCTGCCACAGACGAAACAGGGCGGGGATACCATGACTCCTGTCTCAGCCGGTCACATTATACTGACACTGACCCAACCAGTACCATAGAGTCAGCGCGAACTGTAATCAAAGGTTATGCCGGCTCGTCCTGGGCATGTAACTCCCTTTCACATTCTAAAGTGCAATCACAAAAGCGTCGTCAAATCCATGGCGTCAAGTGAGGAAGTCAGAATGACAGCCCACAGCACAGACTGCCCACAGTTGCTGGGGTGTCCGTGAGTTCTGTGCGCGCGGTGTGAATACAGTTGCCAGGAGTTTGAACTGTCGGCCGACTATTAATGGCCCTGTGTGCGCTGAAAGGCGACAATTGAGCTATCAGGAGCTACATGAGTACATGTGTCAAATCAGCTATTGTGTCAGCTGTTAGTGGCTCAACCGCCCAAAGTGTGTGTTTGTGTGTGTGTGTGTGGAAAAAGAAGAGGAAAAAAAAGGGGGGGGGGACTGACAAAGGTGGTAGAGCCTTGGTCTCCAATCAGGATGTCCCTGGTTCAAATCCAACGAGGTATAAAACTTATTTGTCCGATTCCGCTTTTTACTGGATGGGTCATGTCAGTTTGTTGTGACCGGCTGAGACAGGAGTAATGGCATCCTCACACTATCTCTCTGCGACAGCATGTAAATCGTCAGACGTTATTCTTGGAGCTCGTCCACAATATATGGTTTATATAGTGCTGACGTTGGATGACAAGAAACAACATCCACCTACCAAGTGTACTCCGCAAGCTAAGTAGGTAGTGCTGTAGATATAAAAACAGAAGGCCTGCGATTGACATCTCAGTTGCTACGCCCCCTTTCCATAATTATACGATTGATTATCTCTAGTGTTAGTATGGATATAAAACTAATTACAAATTACTTTTTAGTTTTGTTTCTTAGTAAACACTAGAGTTATCGAATTTTAAAGAGAAGGAAAAGTTTGCAAATTGCAAGCTCAGATTATAGGGTGGAATGTCGCCCAACTCGTGACCTGCTTACACCGTACACAGTGCACTGCATTCCTTTTGGATAACCTGGTTGTCAGGGGTTAGGGTAGGAGTCTATAGATCGGTTCACTGGCGAGTTCCCATTCGTCCAATGACGCCAAGTTTTCTATGTGACGGGTATATCCCAAGACGTCTCACAAATGAATACGTTGTCCGCATCACAGAGACGGAGCCAGGAAACCAGGACTCCTGTCTCAGTCGGTCACACACACTTACAATAACCCAACCACAAGGAGTCAAAGTTAGAATATTCTTTGCTTGATTGTGTGTTTGAATCATTACTCTGATTTCAAGTGTGTTTTACCCTTCATCCAATCCGATCTTTATCTCTCAGTCCTCTCTGCCAATCTTCATCTCTGTCTCTTTGTTTACGTATGTCTGTCTCTCTCTCTACCCCCCTTTCTATCTCTCTCTCTCTCTCTGTCTCTCTATTTATCCCTCCCTCTCTTTCTCGCTCTTTCTCTTTTTCTATCTCTCTCCTCCTATCTCTCTGTCTTTATGCCTCTATCAACACACAGACGCACACACATAATTATTGTGATTTCTGATTGACCTTATTTTTGTGTGCACATACCTTTAATAACTTCCATCTATCCATAAACCTTGCTATCTTTCTCTCTTTTGATTGATCTATTCTTTCATCTACTTCCCTATTTATCTATCCGTCTATCTATCCACCAGGCAAACTATTTGCTTTTTATATTCTATGTATGTGTAACAAAACACAAAAGATTGGTCCTGACAAGGTTTATGTGGATAGCTGTGTTGCATGTAGACAGTACCAATATTTACATATTATAATTATTTTCAATATGTCATTGCAAACACACACAATGTACCAACAATTTGGAAAACGTCGGAAATTATTTTTGTCCCTTAAATTAAAGTCCCGTGACATACAAATGAACGATCTAAGACCTGTTGCTTTTACATCTATTGTTTTTAAATGTTTTGAAAAACTGACACGTGTATTGATATTATGTCTTAGCAACAACAAATAAACAGCTTGATGATTTTCAGTTTGTTTAGAAATAAAGAAGAAACGTCGAATATGTTGCGTTAACGTTTTTAAATACCGTCCTAAAACATATTGAGACACCCCGAGTATTTGCCACACGTTTTTAATACTATCCAGAGCCATCTTATGATCAAAAAAATGTCTGACTTGCATGCTGATGACAATGTTATTGCCTGGGTTTTTGATATTCTGAAGTGAGACCACAATAATTATGTTAATATATATGATGTTTAATCATAAACTATAATCAGAAGCACGGAGGCACCGCAAGCTTGTGCGCTTTCACCAATTTTATAAAATGCCTACACCAATGACTACCAGACAAAACGCACAAACGCACATCATATTAAAATTAATTGGCTGACGAGTCTAGCCTAATCGTGACCTTTCCTAACAGGGAAGATTTTTCTTTGAAGAAATTTTTGTCATGGAGCGAGATGAATTTTTTAAACGTAAACATCAAAAAATCAAAAGAAATGATTTGTTTTTCATTTTTGACGAAGCAATGCCCCTGATTTTACACAGCTAAAAATGAAAGATGTACAATTTGAAGTTATTGACACATATAAATATCTCGGCCTCAACATTGATTGTGAAGTTTTATTTACCACACTTATTGAAATCTATATATAACAAATGTAGTGCTCATTGTGTGCTCCCCGCCTTGATTTTTGCCGTTCTCTACAGACTTACTCAATCACTTGAAAATTACAAAACATTTTTTTTATGAACCACTGATTAGGGACATGACCACCATTTTTTTAAAGTAATTTTTTATTAGACCCTTGATATTATATAAAAATTCAATGTACCTCTCCCGCAAACAACTGTGTTAACAACGGTGTGCACTTTGGCACTTGAGAGCGGCAATTCTAAAAAGTTAATCACCGCAGACTTACCCTGTCACTTAAAAACAAAGACAACTGACTCAGGAATAATCTAGAAACTAGATTTAAATTATTTGACCAAGAAGCATGACTCAACTGTACCATGAGTGAAATTTGATTGTGGAAGATCTAGATCTAGTTTATGATTTATTACGAAAGCAGGTGAGAAAAAGAGACGTCGTTTAAGACGATCCAGATACTTGGCAGCGACACTCAATCAAAATCAAATTCCCCCAAACACACAATCACAAACAAAACTTGATCAACCATGCATATCTAGGCCTGCTGATACTGGTCGAAATCTAGATCTAGATTTACGACAAAGTGAAAACAGACATAGGTTTAGATCTTCATAACGTAGACACAGTTTTAGATCTGCTACGCTACCACAAAAAGAAGATAGACCCACACGGGTTAGATCTGGATCTACATTACCACTAACGCATCCATCTGACATCAGTCAGGCAGCTTCTACAGTTGCACTGCTAGCTGCCCCAAACAATGACAATAAAGCACTTGATCAACCATTTTCGGTTAACATAAAATCAATGCCAACATGGGTATTGGTTTAAACATTTAATCCCGCGAATTCGTGGGCCTTCAACTAGACCTGCTTTAAAAATCTAAACAACGACTTGACCTTTTATAAATATTAGTCTTTTAATGTCGACTACAATATCATTAATATTATTTTTTACTCCTTTATTCAAAGTTTAATATCTTTTGGAATTACAAGCTTTAGAAGAAACCTATTGAAAACCCACTGTCATATTTAGCGGACTTGCAATGTTTCTATGTGATTGTAGATGCGTAAAGTGGTTTCAGAGGTTTTAGAGATGGTGGAATAGTGCTACAAGTTGTTGTCTCGGGTGGATTGTTGTTTCTGTCTTACAGTGTTCAACTGTAACCATGTTTCACGTGTGCTTAAAATGTTTGTTTTTTCTACGTACATATTGATGTTAAATTAAATCAAATGCATATTCAAGTGTCAAAATGATTCAAAGAGCGCACACCAAGGCATTGAGATTCTTTATCTTTTGAACTGCCAAAAGAAAATTGCGACCCGCTTTACCTACAGGTCAACTATATCAATTAATTTATAGAGTCTGTGAACGGAGCATTCCTTTTGAATATAAAATATAAGACAAAATGACGTAGAAAGTCTTCTATGACTTTTTCTGTTACACTTTTGTAACATATTATTAAAGTTGTTGGTTTTTAAATAGTTTTTTTAGAAAGAGGCCAGCGTGTAAAAGTTTTATTTTTACGATGCTGTGTGGACAAAAAAGTGCTCGTTAAAGAACATAAACATAACTTTTGAATCAAGGCACATTTTTCCATGGAATAATAAAGGCTTTTAGTATCAAAGCTTATCGTATGCTTTGATACCTTTGCAGCAATTCGTCTTGTGTTAAAAACGAAATAAACTATTCTTATTTTAAATAGTCTTTCATAGTCTAAACATGCAGTAGAATGTTTTCAACACAAGACGTTTGTCTTTAAGAGAGAAAAGAAATTAAGAATAGCCACTTATATATATATATATATATATATATATATATATATCACGGAAAAATTAATCACAATAAAAATATCCCCACATTAAAACGTGTGAAATTTTTAAAAATTCAAAAAAAATTTAAATAAAATTGAAATTGAAATATAAATTCTTTATTTTAGTATAAAGGCCATTGGCCCATGTTTTAATGAATTGAAATGTGTCAAATATTTTACGTGGACCTCCATTATATCTATTTTTAAATAAATGTTGAATAGATTACATTTTTATGCAAAACTTACATGTAAAGGGATTTCTTGATAAATTAATGTACATCGATTTTTTTACGGCAGCTAGGCTTTTTGAATTAAACTAAACAAATAGATTCTCAATACATGCATATTTATGGAATATAGATTTAAAGTTTTTGACAAATGACAGTGGAACAAAATGATTTCAGCATCGTTGTATGTACAGTATCTAGAGCAAATGTTAGTGATAGGCAAATTTTGGGTTCTTAGTGGCGTAACAAGTCTCCGCATCTTTCTACAGGTGAGGGTCTCAATATAGCTAGCAATGTCCAAATTAGGGTGATACTAAAGATTGAGCTCAAATGTTTTATTAATGTCAGAATTCATTTCTTGAAGACCAACTGATATCATTCTTTGTTTAAACTCGTTTAGAAATGAGATCTCGTCGCCCACCGCCAGTGTATACCATAGCCCGACAAACCCAGTTTGAACGAGTATCTTTCTAAGACCTGATGCCCAGTTATTTCGCCCTTGCTCTGTGTGCCTGTACTGTTACAAATAGCATTTTCTCGGGTACCAGATCTCAGAAGGTTTTAAGAGCTTGCACCAGTATTTAATGGCTTTATGCATTGTTTCCACCAAATACGGGTATCTCCCAACTTCTTTCAATATATAACAATTCTCAGCAGTTTTCCATATCCCTAAAAAAATCTTTGAAGACTTCAAACTGTACAAGATCCAGACGTGAGCCCAAAATTTATGATCCATTCGAAATAGTTGGTTTTATTTTGACATCAAATTTTCATTCGATAATGTGGCAACGTGTCTAGTTGCACTTTGCGTCTTACATGGTATATAATACGCAGAGCGTGAACACACTTAAACCAGAATATTCTAGATGAGAATAAAAAACCTAAATATTTATAATAGGTTACAAATTCTAAAGGTTTGTTGTTGAATTGCCAGTTTTCGGACAGGGTTGAAGAGGCAATCCGAAGCGAACGCTTATATTTCAAATTAATAGAGAGCGACGAAACCTACAAGTACTTCTTATAATTTTTCTAGTTTTTTTTATCGTTTTTAAATTTGCCCTTGAGAATGCAATCATGCATAAAACTAAAAGAAATCCGGTTCAAAACATTTAGCTCTAAAAAGCGGGCAGAAAATTATGGTGTTTTACGTTTATTCTATAGATAATAAAAAACTATTAGTTCTTGGTCATTAGACATGTTTAAGCTTAATGTAGCGCAGTGCCTGTGATTGAAATTTAATGTTCATTTTGACTGCGTGAGTCAGTCAGTCAGTAGGTTAGTGATGTGCAGCTAGTGTGCCTCGTTACCCGTTCATACACCCGTGTCTTCTCTCTTCTCTCTTTATATTTATTATATCCGTGGTTTGAATCTAGTTTTTATTTTTGTCTCTGTCTGTCTTCCGCCTCCACCGTCTCTGTCTCTATCTCTCTCTCTCTCTCTCTCTCTCTCTCTCTCTTTCTGTCCCTCTCTCTTTCTCTGCTTCTCTCATCTTACTACCTGATCCAAAAAATTCATAAATTCATGATAACCGTCTACTGTTTAGCTAAATTTTGATGACAAAGTAGCGTTGAGAAATCAAAGAACTAAAGAATCTATCCATATATGAACAGGTTACTATGATATTTTAGTTCTCAGACTTTGCACTTAAAATATACATATAATTAAAATGTATAATTTATTGCACAACTTTGCTACATTGGTGAGTTTGTGATTGTGCGTGTGTCTGTGAGTGTCGTACTGTGTGTTGTGTTGGTGTTGATAACCCATAGTTGGTCAGCGGGTAGCACTCTTAGGAGCAGAGTTTGAAGTCCGTGGTTTGAATTTTAGTTTGCGCTGGTACGTCTTTATAGGAGATGTGATGTTATTCTTCTACAGGCACGTTTTGTTGTAATTGTTTATGTTATTGTTGCTGTTCTTGTTGTTGTTATTGTGTTACTGACGTTTGGTTGTTTCTTTTGTAGATGTGGCATTAAAATAAACCTGGCTTCGATCGCGGAAATATCATTTTTCGAAGGGAAATATAAAACTTGTAGGAATACGACACTCTGATTTGACTCTTTTTATGGCAATTCACCCCTGCCTATAGTTATTTCTCTGTGTGATAACAGTGGAAAGAATACACCGGCTCAAATAAAGCAATGTAAGCATTGCTTTATTAGAACTCTTCTTCGTCTCAAACTTAGACATGCGATCAAATCCAAATCGCTCCACCCTAAAATCCCAAATTTTACAATAAAATTACAAATGGGCCAGAGAATTTTAGAATCATAAAACTAATAATACCAAACGCCTAATCAATTTTTAACGAAAATTAACGAATTAATAAGACTAAAAATGTATTTAATAAAAACGAACAGACACTACATTTACTGCTTCCTCCCCTTCCTTGAACAACAAACAAATCGAAAGTGCTATAAATATTGACTCTTTTTATTTTCTAAGTGGGTGCACAAATTTTAATGCGCACAGTACACCGCTTTCTTAGAACGCTTGGTTAGTTAACAATTCTGATTATAAATTATTGAGCCTACTTTAATTTGATGCAACCTCTTTAAGCAAACACATTAAGTTCCTAAAGTTATAGATCCTTAAGACACACAATTTTGAGTTTAGCAGAGTTTAAATTTAGCTGTAATACTTTAGTTTTTTTTTAATCCTACAGTCCCCACGAATTTCGTGGGTTCCCAGCTAATTAGCTATATGAAAAAAAATACGACGCATAGGCACGGAGATCAAACCTTTTTGGCTAGATTATAGTGCGATCTAAGGTTTTAACTTTTAATTGTTTAAGGATAAAAGACAATCACAATATAAGTAGAGAACAAAATAAAAAAGCGATGTTTTGTATATAAAAGAGGATCGTTTAAAGAGCTTAGTTTAGATTTAACAACACGTGATAAGTAATCTCAGACCCAGCAGAGGGTTTGACTGCCATCTGTTCTAAGCTATTGATCTGGACACGAAAAACTTAATCAGGTGAAAATTACGCAGCACGGGAGGAAAAAACAACAGAGAGAGGGAGAGAGACAAAGAGACACAGATACTTTGAGCTAGAGATAGGGGAGAAAGACAAATTTAGAGATTCAATGGTAAATTGAAAATAGAGAGCGAGAGAGAGAGCGAGAGAGAGATAGATAGATAGATAGAGAGAGAGAAATAGAGAGAGAGAGAGAGAGAGAGAGAGAGAGAGAGAAACAGTTATCTGAAGAGGGATATTTCATATACCTACTAATGTATTATGGAATTAGCCAAATTGAAGATGAAGCTGTTATGGTTTTGTATTGATTCATTTGTTGCATCTTTTTTTTTATTTCCCTTGACGAGTGAGTGAGTTAGTTTCTAACACGGTTATCTCGTGTACCGGTTCCAATACAAATGTCTAAACAATTTACGTCCTTCCACACAGAGGTACTGTTGGAATTACAGGTTTCCTGTCTGACGACGACCCAACCTATAGCGGACGACATAATTAAATTTAAAAATAAAATAGGCGATCGTGGGTTTCGAACAGCGGACCTCCCAGTTAAGAGACTCACGCTCAACACTTGCATCAGTGTGCTCTCCCCCTTTTCCTGCTTAGTTTCTTAATATTATGTTTAAAAATATACTGTTAAGAAGAGAGAAAGAGGAAAGGAGCTAGTGAAAACAGCTCAGTGAGTGAGACATACGATGAGAAATTGATAAAAGAGAAAGAGAGAGAGAGAGAGAGAGAGAGAGAGAGAGAGAGAGAGAGAGAGAGAGAGAGAATGAGAATGAGAGAGAGAATGAGAGAGGGGCGGGGGGTAGAAAGAGATTTGGAGGGAGGGGGTCGAGTGAGATAGAGAAAGAGAGAGAGAGATAGAGACAGAGAGAATGAGAGGAAGAGGGAGAGAGAGAGTGGGATTTACGAAACCACTATTTAAGTCTACACAAACATAACCAAATCACGCACATTACAGCATGCTTAACTTCATCACAATGAGATTACTGTCTTCAACACAAACTTTTAAAATTAAGATTTCCTTTTTTTTTCTTTCTGCATGACTTTGGTTGATTTTAATTTTCTATATATAATCGAAGTTGTTTTCTATACTTAGCGGAGTGAAGAACAATTATAACGTTTCGTATATTCATACAAGATAGCGCCTATTGTGTTCCACACGATTAAATATTATCAGTTGTTTAGTTTGTTCTAAGTTTGTCTTGCCAATGATTAAAGAGCTGTTGTTTTAAATAAAAGTATTTAAAAGGAAAGAACAACAAATACAAAAAAAAAAATAAAACTTGTGAAATAAGGTTGGTAAAACAATATTACACCAACATCATTTTGCGAATAAAACAACAACAACAACAACAACAACAACAACAACAACAACAACAACAACAACAACAACAACTACAACAACAACAAAAATAATGCTTTACAATTAAAAGTGTGTCAAATGTATCCAAAATTAAGTGAAGTTTCATATTACAAAAACTCACCTAACAAGAAGCAGTATACGACCCGCTCTTATGTCCTGCGTTTAGATCCATGTAAAATCCATTGTAGAAAATTCTCCACCAAACACAAAATTAATATTATAAAATGTATTTGATTAGTAATCGTCCCTGAGGTTTCTTGAGATTCCTAAACTATAGATTCAAACATGCTACTCCCTACTCGTCAATCCAGAGCTATATCGCTTGAACTTGGCAGCAGAAGCCTGTGGATATTTTTAAAAGTATCTATGGCTTGGCTAGAACGAGAATCTAGACACCTCAAAATGCCACCCTCCATCGTCGCTTCATTTCTTCGGAACTAGCATCAGCATACCTTATGCCTGACTGAAACACAGAATGCTGTCACGTGACAAAACCTGGCCATTCTATAGAAGCCATAATTATGAAAATATAAAAATCTATCAAGCAAAAACGAGGACGAAAGGCAAGAAATCTGCACCTGCGCCCAATCGTAGTTCTATCGTAGTGTTAATGTTATGAAACAAAAAAAGCGATCAAGCTTAATGGTTGTGGGACCTGGTGCAGGACACAAGGCTTGCAATAATTATCTGCACTGACACGGACCCCAGTTATGGCCCAGCTAACATAATTATCTTCTCCAGTGCATGCCGTCTGTCAAAGAAGGCCGGATCCAATGCAAATGAGGCGCGTGAGAATGTGCACTATTATGTTTTATAAGCCATCCTTTACGTCCATTAGGAGGTTTACCCAGCAATAGAGGAGGTCAAAACACCACAGTAGGTCAAACATTTAATTGTTGATTCAGTTAGGAAAAACAAAACAACCAAAGGCCATTACAAAACGGTGTTCCTCTTTACCTGTGCATACCAAAAAAGTAAAATAAAAAAACATAACAATGATGGTAAATCCACAAGGAAAGGTAAAAAAAAACAACTTTAGAACAGTAAATACAGCGAGAACACAACAAAAAACAACAACATTAGTGATTATGATGTCTAATATTAATAATAACACTAACAACATCAAAAGCTACTACATTACTACTTCTACTACTACTGCTACTGCTACTACTGCTACTACTACTACTACT
>RQTK01001313.1:61819-82585 GCA_003991915.1 Elysia chlorotica
CATCATCATCATCATCATCATCATCATCATCATCATCATCATCATCATCATCATCATCATCATCATCATCAAGATTTAAAGTCCATGCAATTTTTTTCTAAAAATACAAACTGTTAAACAATCTAGATTTGAATTTCTATAGGAGCCTATTAATGAAAGTACATAATTATATTTCAGGGGCGTAACTCTCAAATCGGGGACCTGTCTTTTGTGATACCAGAGACCATATACTATAGACATATAGAGTCACACTCTCTAGCGATACAAAGATACAATACCTGGTTGACTCTGGTATCTATTCAAACACCAAATCGTTCAAACAGCCAATTGCTTGTTAGTCTCTATTTCGCGCAGGTCTATGACCTGGCTTCGTAACTTCAGTGTGACAATCAATACAGGGTTACCAGTATCTCAGTTGATTTGTGAGTGAGGGAGTTGGTTACTCCCAAAAAAAGAAACATATGGTCTTCAGGTTAGAAATTCTACCATTACACCAATCAAGACGTAGGGTTTGATTTTAAATTTGTTGCTTAACCGTCAATATCATCAATAGGAAAGATATAATTGTTAATGTTGGCGGTTACTAAGGCGTACGTCCGAAAATTATAATTATGTGCTGCAACACAGGGATAAAATGGAGGAAAGGCGAATCCGGTCTAAGCCGGTCACAGAGTCGAGCTTGAGGTCCGAGGTTGAAATCTCACCTGCTGCTTCCGCCTTGACATGATTGTAATTCTTCGCGTATCAGAATTATGGCTATCGCTCCACCTAGATTCAAATTAGAATTATCGCTCCACTGGAGCAAACTGTCTCAAGACCGCTTAAACTTTGCCTCGTTCTGTGTGTATGTGTGTGTGTGTTATTTTCTAGTTGCCTAATTTACGAGAGAGATAGAGGGGGGCGTATATAGTGCTTTGTGGGTAGCGAAGGTAAGGAAATGTGACACAAGATCTCCCATATAAAACCCTGAAGCGAATCCACCGCTTACATAAAAGGTCTTTTGTTATTTTAGCCATTGTAGAAAAAAAATAACGTAGGCATAATGTTGTTATAATGTACTCTGGCGTTTAACTTTAACTAATAAAACACCTAATATAATATAGGACATTAACAGGGCCATTAAATTAACAATCCTTCAAAGAAAGTTTCGAAAGTTTATATTTACTGTGGTCTATATAATCATGACAAAATCTCTATGCTGTAAGTAGAAGTACGTTATCACCGAGTCAAATGAGGCCTTGCAATCCAAGGTAGAAGGTTTTGGGATTGCTCATTGGCTCCACAAGTGTGTTGGAGCGTAGATTTAGATCACATAATATAGAAATGTAGATGTTTCCATAAGCCCCGTAGTCGTAAAGCCAGTAATTGCATTTCAAGGCAGCCCTGAAGCAAAAGTGTCTGACGTCGACACCTAAGACCTGAGGCAAGAGTGTCTGACATGAACACCTAAGACCTGAGGCAAGAGTGTCTGACATGAACACCTAAGACCTGAGGCAAGAGTGTCTGACATGAACACCTAAGACCTGAGGCAAGAGTGTCTGACATGAACACCTAAGACCTGAGGCAAGAGTGTCTGACATGAACACCTAAGACCTGAGGCAAGAGTGTCTGACATGAACACCTAAGACCTGAAGCAAGAGTTTCTGACATGAACACCTAAGACCTGAAGCAAGAGTTTCTGACATGAACACCTAAGACCTGAAGCAAGAGTTTCTGACATGAACACCTAAGACCTGAAGCAAGAGTTTCTGACATGAACACCTAAGACCTGAAGCAAGAGTTTCTGACATGAACACCTAAGACCTGAGGCAAGAGTGTCTGACATGAACACCTAAGACCTGACGCAAGAGTGTCTCACATGAACACCTAAGACCTGAAGCAAGAGTTTCTGACATGAACACCTAAGACCTGAGGCAAGAGTGTCTGACATGAACACCTAACACCTGAGACAATAGTGTCTCACGTTGACACATAAGACCTGAGGCAAGAGTGTCTGACATGAACACCTAACACCTGAGACAAGAGTGTCTCGCATCAACACCTAAGACCTGAGACAAGAGTGTCTTACATGAACACCTAACACCTGATACAAGAGTGTCTCACATCAACACCTAAGACCTGAGACAAGAGTGTCTTACATGAACACCTAACACCTGAGATAAGAGTGTCTGACATGAACACCTAAGACTTGAGACCTTTAGTTCTGATATCAAGACACGAGGACTGAATCCTTAAGTGTATCATATCGAGACCTGAGGCCTTTAGTATCTGACATCGAGACCTGAAGCCTTTAATATCTCATTTTGAGACCTGGGGCCTCTAGTGACTGATAACAGGACTTGAATCGTCTAGTGTCTGACATCAGAACCTGAGGCCGCTAATTTTGGATATCGAGACCTAAGTTCACTAGAGACTAAAATCAAGACGTGGAGCCTCTAGTGTCTGAGATCAAGTCGGAATGCCTCTAGTGTCTTATATCGTTCAATAGAGGCCCCGGGTTTTGATATCAGACACTCCCAGCCTCAGATCTCGATAGCAAACACAAACGCCTTAGATTTTGAGAGTTGACAATAGAGACCTCAGGTCTTGATATAAGACACTAGAGGCCTTAGATATCCATATTAGAAACTAGAGGCCTCATGTGCCGATATCACATACTAGAAGCCTTAGGTCGCGCAAACAGACAGTAGACGTTTATCGTTTTTATATAAGACACTAGAGACCTCCTGTCTCGATATAAGTCAATAGAGCCCTCAGGTCTTTATATTAGACACAAGAGGCATTAGGTTTCGATAGCAGACATTAGAGGTCTCAGGTCTCGATATCAGACACTAGAGGCCAGAAATCATAATACTAGACAGTAGAATTATCAGATGTTAATATCAGGTCCCAATTAGAGAATTTGAGGCCTCAGGTCTCGATATTAGACACTACAGGCTTCAGGTCTCGATGACATACAAAAGGATTATTTATTACACATTAGAGGCCGCAGGTGCTATTATCAAACACCGATATCAAACACTAGGGGCCTCAGATATTTATTTCAGAAACTAGATATATCAGGTCTCGATGTCAGGTCGCTATTACAGAAATTGAGGCCTCAGGTATCGATATTAGACAATAAAGGCCTCACGTCTTAATATTGTGTCTAGATTACAGAATTAGAGGCCTCAGGTCTAAATGGGGCTTAAGGTTTTGATATTAGACACTAGAGGCCTCATGTTCCAATATTAGACACGAGAGACCTCAGGTCTCTATATCATACCAAAGAGGCCTCAGGCTTTAATATTACACATTAGAGGCCTCAGGTCCTTATATCAGACTCTAAAGGCCTTAGGTCCCGATATCAGACACTAGAGGCCTCAGATCATAAATTTTAATACTAAAGGCCTCAGGTTCCGATTTTAGACACTAGAAGCCTCATATTCCGATGTATGACACTAGAAGTCTCAGGTTTGATAATACATACTAGAGGTCTGTCGTTTCGATTTAAGACAGTAGAAGCCTTGTGTCTCGATATCCAAAACTAGAAACCACAAATCTCTATTTTAGACACCAAAGGCCTCATGTCTTAATATCATGTCCTGGTTAAAGAAAATGAGGCATCAGGTCTCTATGTCATACAAAATAGTTCTCATGATTTAATATTAAACATTAGAGGCCTCAGATCATCATATCAGAGTCTAGAGGCCTGAGGTCCAGATATCAAACATAAAGGCCTAAGATACCGATTTTTAACACTAGAGGCCTCAGGTTCCGATATCAAACATTAGAGGCCTCGAATTCCTATTTCAGAAACTAGAGGCACCATATCTCGATTTAAGACACTAGAGGCCCCTAGTCCTGATATCAGACACTAGAGGCCTAAGATCCCGTTTTTAGACACTACAGGCCTATGTCCCAGACAATAGACAGTAGAGGGCTCAGGTCTCAATATCAGACACTAGATGCCTAAGGTCCCGGTTTTAGACACTAAAGACATTAGGTCTCGATATCAGGTCGCGATTAAAGAAATTGAGGCCGCAGGTATCGATATTAGACACTAGAGGCTTCACGTCTTAATATTATGTCTAGATTACAGAATAAGAGGCCACATGTCTCGATTTTAGACACTAGAGTCCTTAGTTCCGGACATAATACACTAACGGCACAATATTGAATATGATACAAAAAAGACCTAAGTATTTGATATTACCAATTAGACGAATCATGTCCCTATATCAAACACTATAGGCCTCAGGTCTCAATATAAGCCACTAGAAGCCTCGGGTGCCGATATTAGACACTAAAGGCCACATGTCTCGATATCAGACACTACAGGCCTCAAATCTCGATATCAAACACTAGAGGCCTCAGGTTCAAGTTTTATACACTAGCGGCCCCAGGTCCCGATATCAAAGACTAGGGCCTTAAATCTAGATTTTAGACACTATAGGTCCCAGATCCCGATTTAAGACACTAGAGGCGTACAGCTCTTTACATCAGGTCCCGATTAAAAATATAGGGCCTCACGGTTCGATATCATACAAAAAAGGTCTCGGGATTTCATTTTACAAACTAGACACAGGTCGAGGCTTTAGGTATCGATATTAGACACTAGATGCCTCAGGTCTTGATTTCATATTCCGATTACAAAAACGGGGGCCTGAGGTTTCGATAATAAACATTAGAGGACTCAGGTCTGATATTAGAAACTACAGGCATCAAATCTCGATATTATACAAAAGACGCCTCAGGATTCGATAATAATCATACATATTGGAGGTTTCAGATCCTTATATCAGACACTAGAGGCCTTGGGTCCCGATTTTTAGAAACTTGAGGCCTCGCGTCCTAAAATCAGACGCTAGAAGCCTTAGGTCTTGAATTCAGGTGCCTATTACAAAAAAATTGAGGCCTGATATTTCGATATTAGACACTAGAGGCGTTACGTCTTCATATCAAGTCGCAATTACAGAAATGGAGGTCTCTAGCCTCAATATCATACAAAAAAGGCCTCAGGATTTGCTATTACACATCAGAGGCCTCAGATCAAAATATCAGACACTAGAAGCCTCATGTTTCGATATAAGACACTAGAGGCCTCAGGGTCCAGTTTTCGACACTAGATGGCTCAGCTCCACGTTTTAACACTAGAAGCCTCAGGTCCCGATATCAAACACTAGGCCCTCAAATCTCGATTTTAGACACCAGAGGTCTCAGGTCCCGATTTAAGACACTGCAGTCCTCAGGTCCGGATAGTAGACACTAGAGGCCTCAGGTCTCGAATTCAGACACAAAAGGCCTCAATTGTCGATATCAGACACTTAAAGCCACAGGTCTCGATATCAAGTGCCATATACAGAAATTGGGTCCTCAGGTCCCGATTTTAGGTACTACAGACCTCAAATATTATTATCATACAAAAGAGGCCTCTGTGTTTGATAATATACACATTATAGGCCTTAGGTCCTTATATTAGACACTAAAGGCATCAGATTTAGATATCAAACACAAAGGCCTCAGGTCTAGATATCAGACACTAAAGGTCTCAGGTTTCGATTCTAGACACTACAGGCCTAAGGTCCCTATATAATACACTAGAGGCCTTACATCCCGATTTTATACACTACATGCCTCAGGTCCAGATATCAGACAATAGAGGCCTTAGGTTTCGAAATCAGACAAAATAGTCCTTATACGTCGATACCAGACACTATAGGCCACATGTGTCGATATTTACTAGGTCCCGATTACAGAATTTGAGGCCTCATGTCTCGATACTAGACACTACAGGCCTCAAATCTCGATATCATGCAAAAGAGGCCTCAGGATTTGATATTATACATTACAGGCCTCTGGTCCTTATATCAGACACTAGAGGCCCAAGATCCCGAGTTTATACACTACAGGTCTCAGGTCCGGATATTAGACAAAAGAGGCCGCAGGTTTCGATATCAGACACTTAAGGCACAGATTTCGATATCAGGTCCCGATTATAGAAATATAGGCCTCAGGTAACAATATAAGGCACTACAGGTATCAAATCTCGATATCATACAAAAAGGCCTCAGGATTTGCTATTACACATTAGAGTCCTTATATCAGCCACTAAAGGCTTCTGCTCTTTATTCCAATTCGGATCCCTCACTATATCACTATTACTTCTGTACGATGCCTTATACATGTATATTTTTCACCCTCAAACCGAACGAGACAGGAGCCATGGTATCCCCGCACTGTCTCTGTGTGGCAGTACATATAATATTCAGACATTAGTCTTGTGGCCCGGCGACAATATAGCATATATGGTACTGACGTTGGATGTAAAGCAACAAACAACCGACAAAAAAGTGTTTTTGTTGATTATTATTTTAAGCTTCTTGAGATTTTCTAAAGATTATTGCTCAAGGCCGGTGGTACATTGCAATAATAATAAAAAGAAAAAAACTACAACAACAATTATTTCAAAGGGATTGCGGATTCAAAGACCGAGAGGGTGTAATATTCTTAAACGGAGACCACTGTACCAACAACGATTCGAATGTCATTATAATGTGATTGGCTAGCGGATGAGACGGAAGCTCTTTTGTCCTTGCCCTTTGTATGACATCACGTAAAATTGCCAGACATAAGTGTTGGAGCCCGTTACAGATATAACCCAATTGCTTAAGTTGGAAATGAGATTTTTTGTGTAACATCCAGACATGAATCTACATAACTTTTTAGAGATGTATAGTCAAGGTTTATAACCCTTGAAATATTTAAGTAAGAGCAAAGATAAGCACTGTTCACTCCCCTGGTTAATCCTAACCTTTTAGATAAAGTATACGTTTAAAAAAAAAACCCACCATAGACGCCGTATATTTAGAATGTATCTGACTGACTGATCTGGGGTGGTAACTACAACATTGTGGTAAGCTTATGACTCGTCTTAGGATATCATAATAAGAAGGCTTACAACGAGTTGTAAGCTGAAGCGACGTTGTACTTACCGCCTTTAGTCAAGGAGTTTGGCTGTTGACAAGCCTTGATCTGCCGACATGATATTTCGGTATTATATTATTAAAAGAGTGGTACACCAGGGGTCGTAAGTACAAGGTTTTAGTAAGCTTCAACGTGTCTTAAGACGTTCTTTTCGCAGTCTTAAAACTAGTTGTAATCTACGGCGATCCTGAAAATGGATAATTCTAACAGATCTAACACCTAGTGCCTACTTCATTTATATGCACCACGTTGCTATTTTTTTAAAAATAAAAGCACATTTTCTGCATTATGTCGAAAATTGAGACTTCTTGTGGCCATAGCTACTCGAAAGATGCTTCAACACAAAACGCGAGACTAGACATTTGTAAATAATCCGACAAACTGGGTCTGATTGAGGAATCCTTTAATAAAAAAACAACAAAAAAACTGACAAAATTGTATACCCATGTCACCTTATTGAGTCTACTTATGGTCATACCTGCTTAAAATGATACTTCAATACTTGAAGCACAGTAATTACATTTTTGATCCATGCTGCAAATGTAACTTGCATAGTTTTTTTTACTACATGAATATGAATATGAATATTTTATTTACCACAAAAACGTACCTTTATCAGATGTTTAAATTTTGTGATCCATTTTAAAATGTATTTCGTGCAGGGTTTTTTTAAACAATTTTTATGCATGCAAATTGTGTCTTGTGAATTTCTTTCTGTATCCTCCACTCCAAACAGTCGCGAGGGGCACACCCACCGTCCCGGTCCCAAGCAAACCGGCAGCCGCAACTTCTCTACTGTTGTAGTCCTTACGTAAGCTTTTGGGGATTCATTTATTAGGCGGGGCGCTGACAAGGGTCAGCCTCTCCTTTGGTTTGGTCATTCAGGCCTACTGCCAATCAAACTTTTTGAAAGTCCATACTCTGACCGAAAAACTAATACAAGCATTACATTAATCTCTGCTCTTGGAACCCGGGGTGAAGCTCAGTTTCGCTCATCAAGATGTAACATTTATCATTTGGACATTGGATTCAGACCTTGGGATATGTCAATCAGTCGATGTTCTACCATTCCCTGCACATTTTTATTCTTTCCCGTGGCTGAATTGAACGCATAAGAGGATTTAAAAAAAAAATAATTTTCGTATGGGATCTTATTTCAGAGAATGATAATTGTTTAAGCTAATGTTATTACTATCTATTTCGCTGCGTTTTTATAGGTGAAAACATCACGTGTCCTTGCTTGTATTTATGCTATCTGTTAAAAGTTTCATCACATTAGGCCGACAATAATTCCAGATAGTGGTGTTCTCTCTTAGTACTGGGTCAAACCAACTTAGGTTCCAGTTATTATGTATTGTTAAAACCCAGAAAAATCAACAATCAGATCTATGCCCGAGTGGAACATGCTGTACACGACTGCGATCAGCATGGAAACATCAGGAGAACTGTAGGGAGCCACAGAACGGGCCTGCATTGTCCAGGTTAAGAGAAATCTGCAGAAAGTGATGTCTTGGTAGAGATTGATGTGTAAGCTTTGCATGACAGTGTTGGAGAAAAGAACAAAGGAAAAGTTTCATAAGAAAGAAAGAAAGAAGCCGGGCCATGTTCTCAATTTATTGCAGCTTTTGCTATGATACAGAAAACAAACGCTACATTAAGATAATTGCACGGTCACGAATTACCGTTATAAGCGGTGCACACGACGGAGACAGGCCTCATATCGACTATTTGCAATATACATTTACCTTAAACGATTTTTTTTTTTTTTTGGGGGGGGGGGGGGTGTTGTGGTTTAATTTGAAGCCCACAATTTTCTGATGGCAGCTTCTTGATTGAATGTTAATTCTCTCAGTTAAACAGCTCCATGTTTATATTTAGATATGGTAAGCTTCCCTATAAGGACCCCAGAATATCTTATTTTTCATCCAACTGCACCGGGGTTCCAAGATGAACTGGAATCTTAGATTCTTTGTATTGCCATAGCGTTCTCATTAAATATGTGCACGTTTAAAAGAAGTGTTCTGTGAAGTCTTTATTTTCACACAAAATGTCATTTTCTGATTCCCTGATGCCCATTCTTTTTCACAGAAGAGTGGTCGGGCAGATGTTGTGTAGAATCTTCCACTGGGTTACTCGCAGTCGGGTCTCTGCAGTGCATTGCACTGCTATAGTCTAGTATAGTATCCTCCTTTAAACTTACCCCATACATTTTTCCCACATATTTTATATGAAAGTTTCTTCAATGGTCTGTGTCATCTCATGCAGGCAAATCCTCCTGCAGAAATAGAGATGTAAAATTATACAATGCGTCAGGTATGACCGTTTTTTTTGTCCTATTCTTTTTTCAATAGCATTATAATCTAAAAGGGTCCTTGACTGATGTCCATACCGACTGATGAAATCTCCAAATGAGATAATGATAAACTCTACCCATTCATCATTTACATTATATAACCCCTTGTTAATAGGTAATTCTGGAAAAAGACATTTGCCGTTATGCCTTATCATGTAGTTAATATACAAAGGTTGATAATAAACCGGGTAAGCAGCATTATATATATGACAATAGTTAAGCCATAACTTGAGTGATTCTCTCCAGAATCGCTATTGACCAAGCGGTATCCACTGTAATCCCTTGAGGTGACAGGACTTAGAATAGCAGCAGCACGACCTACCTCGTTACTTTTCAACCTCGATATTTGAAGTACTCACGTTGTATTTCTCTCCAAGATAATTCAATTCTTAAAGCAAGTCATTGAATATTTTTAACTAATTGTTTTTATGATTATGCTGTACTGCTGACTTCCATTACATCTCCCACTTCAAAAAACAATCCAAACCTTCACTTTTTTTTGGCTATTCCAGTGATAAGTATTTTGCGGTTTGAATAAAAAAAAAAAAAAAATGAGTAGACTTTGCAGACAAACCAGCACAAAACAATACTTGAGAACCATAAAGAAATAGGAAGAAACTGCTTGAGCCTCTACTGTTTGTCATCCAAACCTAAACACCGGGCGTCTTAAAGATAAACAAAAAGTATAAATAATATGTTTTGCATTAAAAATTCATATGCATAATCATGCAACGCCCACTTCAAACCAGATATAGCTGTTAATTTCTTAGCCTCAACCCATTCTATTTAAATTGATTTACCGTCAATGACCTCTAGAAACTCGAGCGCATTACTTAATATGTCTTGGTTGAAAAACAAATTCAGTTGGAAAATAAGTTATAAAATGTCTACAACAAAAGGTAGAGATAAACGGTGGACGTCCTTCATAGATGACGTCACCGTATATGCGCGGCAGAAATAATTATTTATATTCGATTATATCCTCTCGTTTCTACAAAAGATAGTAAACAAATTATAACAACAACAACAATAATAGTACTACTACTACTACTACTACTACTACTACTACTACTACTACTACTACTACTACTACTACTACTACTACTACTACAACTACAACCTTCAAGTAAAACATCAGTTTTGAGGAAGATTGCATTAATTAGAATTTTTTGGGGGAAAAAAGAAAGCATCAATAATGTAAACAGGATTTCAGGATCGAGGGGATCCTTAGTTGCCTGACCTTCACCTGCCGTGCAATGTCGGGTTCGGTCTTACCCCTGCTGGACAGATCGCAGTACGCTGTAGAGGCAGCATCAGCAGTCAGGAGCTCTTCTTGGCCATGCTAAAAAAAAAAAAAGAATAAGTGCTGCAGTCGCCACAGCCGTGCTGTAAAAGGTACAGGCTTGAACACACAGCGCGCTTGTTTTCCGTGTCCCCTAAGTCTGCCAACAGGGATAATAATAATAATAATAATAATGATGATGATGATGATGATGATGATGATAATAATAATAATAATCGGGTTACCGCAAAGAGCACTTGAGATGTTTTATTATAGCTGACGTGACATGTATGAAAACAATCATGTATGGACGATGCAAAAACGCGCAGTTACAGAAAATCCAAATTGTTTTAAGTGGCTCAGCAGACATCACTTAGAAAAATTCCTTAATCATACCGCCATCTCAGTTGTATAATGACCAATTGCATCTCTAAACTACTCTAAATTTTTACTAGTTTGGACACTGGGATAGTGCATTATACAAGTCAAGCAATGATATTAAGGGTACACAATAATTCTTCTTTGTTGTCTCATTCAGAGATAAATTTAGCCGTTGCGAGTGCTGCGCCGTGATATTGTAATCTAAAGGTTCGCACAAACAAAAGACCAGCACTCCATGACTTAAAATTTCGGTAAATATGGGCCTTACTTTAGTTCCGAATAATTGAAAAGGTATAGACACAGAGTATAAACACATACTGAAACTATTTCTTATAAGAAATGCCATATTCTGGACAAATTTTATTTGTAATTTTATAGTGTGCTAATGTCATTCGGTTTTATTATAAACTAGGCACTTACAAAAAGAACACCAAACCAACAAGGCTATATAATGGCCACCTGGAATATTCTGTTTTAGATTAAGTGTCGCAGTACATCAAGGAAGCGGGAAATGTGATGGCAGGGGGAGGCGAACTGACCAAATTGGTAAAGCGTTGGGATTCCAATAGGAAGTACCTGGTTTAAAGCCACGCTCAAGCAAATTTTTTTTGCCACATAATATCTTCATCTGGTTTTGTTTTTGGTTTTTATGTGCATATAATGTACCGTACCGGCTGCGATAGGAGTCCTGGTATCCCCGAAATGTCTCTGTGTAGCAGCATTTAGATTTTTTAGACGTCAGAATGGGATCCGTCTACTTTATCTGGCGTTGGACATTAAGAAATCGACCAACCAGTGTCATCGAATCCGATACCTGCACCCAAAAACAAAGAACAGACCACATTCGCATAGGAAATATCCCAAATGATACAAGAATGAATACTAAGGCGCCCAACAGATATAAATAGAGTAACACACTGACAAAGGATGTATTCATAATAAGCTGTCTTACCAGCAGTGTCTGTCACATGCACATAATTCCCACGAGTTATGTGAGTAAACAACTAGTTACAAAAATTAATAGGATTAATTTACAAAATCGAATAAGCTAATTATAGTTATGAACATAATTTATTCAGGCTGCTGAATGCGTATTGTAACATCAAGTTATTCCACCACGGTTTTCAAGTTTCTCTTTTAAACCTAACAATAACATTGGCTTTGTATCTAATGCAGAAATCTGCACCTGGGTAGGTTCCAACTACAACTGTATTTCAGCGGGTTTCATCAACCATTATTTTTCCATCAATACTAACATGGCTAGAGATGCAGCAGAGAGCATGCCTTCAATTTTTTAACATTTGGTTTGAGTTCATACAAAAAATATTGGTAGAATTCTCCCTCACCCACCACACTTGTTAGGTTCTTGTTCACTGACCCCTCTTTTAACCACACCCCCTCCACACACACACACACACACACACACACACACACACACATACACACACACACATACACACTGAACATAATTCCCAAACTTCTTTTTTACATAATGAAGAGCAGATATAGAATTCAGTAAAATTTGTGTGCATTTATACGCTACTAACTGCACTTGAGACTTTCTAAAAATAACAGAGAGCATCACTGAAATTAAAACAAACATTTTGCATTAAATTAGAGCAAAGGAAGGCTATATTGTGAACTAGAAGGCACAGTTTACTATGTCATGTGAGAAGGCTAGTATATTGAAACATCTATAAAAAGAGCAACGGTATAGTCGTTAAACGAAAAAATATTTACTTCAGTCAATTATAATCGTGTGTTGGCCCGTGCTTAAAGAGGCCTCGAACAAAACCTACCCATCCTTCTCTCTCTTTCCATATACGCCTGTCTCTTTCTCTCTCTCTGTTTGTGTATCTCTCTCTTTGTTTCAGTCTCTCTATCTTTTTTATCCCATTTTCTCTCTTCGCCTATATCTTTAATTTTCTGGCTCTCGCTATTTGTCTGTCTGTCTGTCTGTCTAACTGTCTTTGTTTCACTGTTTGTCTCAATCTTTGTCTTTATCTCTCTTTATCTCTCTTTCTCTCTCTCTCTTTCCCTCTGTGTCTGTCGGTTTCACTGTCTCTGTCTGTCTCTTTCTTGTTTCATCTATCTATCTCTTTTCCTGTTTTTCTATCTGTCTGTTTGTCTGTCTATGTCTCTCATTATTTTTCATCTCTATCACTGTCGATGTATCTCACGCTCTCTCTCTCTCTCTCTCTCTCTCTATCTCTCTCTCTCTCTCTCTCTCTCTCTATGTATCTATCTTTCTGTATATAGACATATGCATGTATGCAACTCAAAAATAACCCTCAAATCAAGTATAGGTTGTTGTTTCACGTGTTGCTACCATAGGCTGTAGTTTAACATACTTTCTAGTTCGAATGCTAGTCCAACTCGGCATATTCTGTCTTTTCGTATCCACTCTGGATCTCGTGATAAATATGGACGTCGTCAACTCCATGGTCATGCATAGGTTTGTGATACTCATGGAAACCATCATCGCCAACAACACCACGACATTCACCTTCAACGTTTCCTTCTTCGTTATCTTCCAGCACAAAATACTCCTCTGTTTGATTCGGTGTATGTTCATTTTGTTCTGGGACTGGTATCCCACTAACGAGATATGGATCATCCCCAGCTTCTAACTCGAAATACTCCGTCGATTCTGTGCCTGGCAAACATCCAGTGCTTTCTTGCGACACATCAGTTCTACTTATATTGTTGGTGGAGCCTCCGTCGAACAAATCGGAATTGTTTAAGTCCGTTTGTTCATACGTATTCTCTTTCCCTCCCACACGCGAGCAAGCAGCCACTGCCTGGATGATGTGGCAGTTGTTGTCTACGGTGTGGTTTTTACTCTGACCATCACTACCATCAACATTGGCTTCAGAGCTTTGAGTTTTCTGGACAGCATTTGGTTCCCGGGCAAGACAATAGGGATTTGCTGTTTGCCCAGTGATGTCATTTTTCTCGGAACTCTCCCGGTCCTTCTTAGAAACTTCTAACTGTCCAGCTGCCATGTTGTAGCTTTTTAACACATTTACTTGTAAACCTGAGCTCCCCCGTCCATTGCTGTTAAGTTTGTTGTAAACACCTGTAGCAGTCGCCGTCTTGTGTCCACCCTCTGCTACCTGAGCCGTACAGTCTAAGGCCGGAGGATGATCCTCTGGCGAGCTTTGCCCTACATTGGTTAGTTCAGAATAAACATTGCCATCCATGCAAAACTCTGCTACTTCTCTAACTCCTATTGTTTCTTCTACGTCTTGTGAAAGCTGTGTTAATGAATATCGCCGAGGCCTTATAGGGGGACGGGGTTCCGTAACGTTTGCAGTTTTATTACCAGCTGACTGGTTGACTTGCGTCAGGTCGCGGTCCGCTATAGTACAGTAGACGCTGGCAGGATCCACACAGGCCGAGTCTAAGACGTTTGATTTGGCTGCTTCACAAAGAACTGGTGGAGTTTCAGTGACGTCCATGTATCCTTCCTTCTCCTCACCAGAACATGCGTATGGTTGGATATCAGTGAAGGACAGTCTCATTTCCTCCTTCTTCTGTCTACTTGTCCGTTTTCGCCGACACCGAATGATTACCACAGAGGCTATAGCGATGGAAACAAGCAGACCACAAGCAAGGCCTATATACGTGGCTACATGTGAAGAAGTTTCATTTCCATGGTTTACTGTAACCCCAATATTGTTCCCTCCAATATGGCCGTTCACACCACTTGTACTTGTTGTGGGTACGCTGGTGTAAGAAGTGATTGTGGGAAAACCCGGTGTTATACCTGCTGTAGACACCAGGGACGCGCCACCCCATGTGGTCACTCGAGGAGTTGACTCTGTCATAGACGACAGACACTGGCCGCTGTCCGGGACGACCCTAGAGGAGCCTGTACTGTAGCTGACCTCATACTCGCGCCAGCAGAGACTGACACAGCCCGAGCTGCAAGAGTTGTCGTAAAACTGCCACTTGGAGAACCCTGACGCCGTGTCACATGACCTGGTTCTAGTCCTGGTGCATGACGTGGTTTGCACTGACCTCTGCTCCAGGTTTGGCCGCTCGCACTCAAACACGTGACTCCCAAACGCAGGCGAGTGTGGGTATATCTTGGAGGCCCACACCTCTCGGACTCCATGGCAGTCCCTGCTTTTGTCCTTGCACTGCTGATTATCTCCGGACTTGTAGGAAAACTGGCAACTGTTGGTCTCTGAGGAGCAGAGACATTCGTAAAACCTGCAAAAACATAACAAAGACTATTTTTAGAATGTGTGAAACGAAACGTAATAATAGTCCATTTAAGAATTAAGCTCTATTTATTGTGACAAAACACATTATATATACGTTCATATTTTCTTTTCTTGGCACTATGTTTAGATAATAAAATTCAAAGAAATATATAACAGTTAATCTGGTATTTTTAGGTTCCTCATCTGTTATAAATAGTGTATTAATCTTTTGTCCCAATATATTGATGTATCTATGACTTTTAGGAAACAAAAATTAAATAATTTATAATTATCGATTGCAATAATTGTGTCTGATTTTCAAATAGGCAGTGAGCCTGGTTAGGTCGAATCTGTCTTAAGACTTTGGAGGCGTGATGCTGGGAGAGATCATCACATGATACGTCTGTAGATTACAGTAAGATTACTTTTTGAAATCGTGGGCGGAGAAGATGACGGAGTACAGGCCATTGAAGGTGACCGCCATCTGGTCGTCGTGACTCGGTACCTCCAGACCCATGCCCAGTGTGGGGGGTGTGGCTTGCCACAGCAGCAGCAGGAGGAGGGGGGAAGTGGCGGTGAGGAGCATTCTGTGCACTCTGGGGAAGGAGGTTAAGCTTAGGGTTAGTGTTAGTATGAAAGGGTAGAAGGTTAGGGGGTCGTAGTTTGGTTTGAGAGGTAAAGTGTTAGGGTAGGGGTTAGCGTTAGTAGGCATAAGGTTAGTAGAGGGGGTATTTAGGTTCAGGGATGGGGTTAGTATTAGGTGTAGCGAATGTTAGAGTTGTACAGTTAGGATTAAAAGTAGGATTATGGAAGTTTAAGGTTGTTGTAAGGGTCAAGATTAGGCTTAGGGTTAGTAGTAGGCAGGTGGCGGAGACGGCTTGCCACAAGAGCAGCAACAGAGTCGTGGCGATGGGTAGCATTATGTGCACTGGTGAGTTGAGGATTAGCGTTAGCGTTAGGGTTAGTAGTATGGGTAGGGAATGTTAGCTTTAAAAGGAATGGTTAGGGTTAAAAGTAGGGATTGGGAGTTCTAAGGATTGAGCTGCTAAATCCTTTTTCGAATTTTATATTACAAAAAACACACCGTAAATTAATCTAGGCCAAGTAAAAATTTTAAAAATTATGTATTTTTTTCGTAAAGTAGAATTATTTTAGTAAATCAAGGTGTATGTTTTTTTCAGTACGTTTCTCCTTAAGCCAATATCAATATAAAACTTACACTATCGCTAAGCTCAATATCATTTAAAAAAATCCATATTTTAATTTTCTAATTATCAATACAAACATTCGTATATCACGAAAGCTAATATCAATACGAACATCCATCCATTTCCATGGCGGCGAAAACAAAATCTAGTAGTACGAGTAGATACTTTTAAAGCTTCAACGCATATTGGACATACCCTGAACATTCACATGCCATCGGTGGATGTTATAATACACCACTGTTTTTGAATTACCTCTGTAGTAAAACAGCATCAATATTTTGTGTTGTTGTTGTTTTAGTACACTTCACCTAAAGTTCCAATCCACCGTTGTTAATGTTATCAAAAAGAGGGGCAAATATGTCCGGCAAGTCTACCATATTATAGCAATACTTAACTATTTGAAGGTAAAATAATATTGTGTACGGATAAAAAAATGCATTCACATAATTATTACATAATAATAATTTAATTGTCTTACCACATCAATGTAAGCCGATCTTCGGGATCTTGTGTTTACCTATTATAATTATCAAAATATTAGAAGGAATTAAAATAAATCCAATGGTTCGTTATTACTACTTCCAGGTATAATTTTTTTTAAATATTAAAACTTTTCAAGTATAAAATTATTGAAAGTACTTTTTAGATCTAAAGCTGAACTTGCCAAGCATAATGATTGCGCGCTGCACAGAACAATATAAGTAACATGTAGAATTGGAATAATACCAATAATGATAGACCTAAGTGTGTGTATAGGGGAGCATATTTACTAAGCAAATGACACAATGAGAGTAGCACATCTGACCTCTGCTTTCATTGCACACTGCGCCACCCATTACTGAGCTGGGCTCTGGATCACTGACACTTGATGGAAAGTAAGTGGTTCTGCAGCTCTGTCACTTACTTGGTCTAGCTGGCATAGCAACGTGTTATACAAACAAGCCAGCCCTTTACTCGCACAGACCGTTGCTCGACAAACTAAAAAAAAACTCCGTTAAGTGCACTTAAATGTAAAAGTTATACAACGGTTGTACTTTTTTTTAATTTGAAGCACAATTTTGAGATTCTCTTTAAACGGCCCCTCCTATTACAGCAATTGTCGATAGGCAAGATCTTAGGGTAAAGAGGGCGTAGATTTTTAGCAAATTGCTTACTTGTGTTTCGATACCATAGTTGGGCGTTTAAACCTAATTCGTTTTGGCATGAGCTACTCCTATATCTAACTTGTAACCCAGCAAGTTGTGTGCATCTCTTACAAAAAAAATTATCTGAAAAAACGGAAAGGAGATTTTTTTTTTCATGTTGTCACCTTGGGCCCACCACAATACGAACTAAGTCATTTCAGATAATAATGTACATCGTACAAGAACACATAGCCCTTTTTCAATACAGGCTTGCCTTTTCCCGCTTGTAAACGATTTTGCAATCAGCCACAGTTGTATGTATTGCATGTATTTTTTGTCTTCCTCTTAAAATGAAAGGCGAGGCTGATTTAAAAACTGTTGCAAGAGATCGCGATGTGACTTTAAAAAGGTTTAATCGACAATTTCTGAAATTTTGAGAAAAACGCAATCAAAAGTTTGGATTCTGACAATTTTATGACTAAGCCATCAGTTCTGATGCTTCTTGTATGGTAAAACCAGCCTCGAAATCTCTACAGCAACTATTTTGATGATGCTACTGTGCAGCTGGAATCTTATCGTGCTGTTATCTCTAATGGTTTACCTGGCCAAGAGGAGTCCTGGTCTTTCCGCCCTGCCTCGTGTGTGGCAGCACATGAAATTGTCTTGGGGCCCATCCACAATACGCTCGTATAGCGCCTTTATCGTCCTGACTTTGAAGGTTAAGCCGCAAACTCATGTAAGCTCAACAATTATGAAATTTTACCAACTCAGCAGATGAACCCTTACTAATGTAACCTCACCATAATGATTATATTCTTGTCTCCTAAGTCAATAGAATCAAGCTACTTTAACCCCACTGTTTTAAGCTGATCTACTCACCAGTTTTGACATCTACTAGGCTTTAGCTACCAGGGAGCATGAACGTGGGTGTGTCACCAATATTGCTGTAAATGATTAAAAAATAGAAACTAAGTGCAAAACCTGTGTACATGCAACACATAAGATAGGTCAGAGTAACGAGTTGACAACACAAACAAAGTGCATCTCCTTCAACACAAATTATAAGTACAGTAAATTATTATGGTATTCTTTAGTCTTGTTAACTTGCAAAATCTGCTGGCTCTAAGTATCTCGACGGAGAGTTAAGTGCATGTTTACCGACAGAGAGGACCGTGATATGTTTTAAAAGAAGACGGTTTTTGTTTTTACTTTTTGTTTTTAATTTTTTTTTTACTTTTCCGATGCAGCAGCCACTTGAGCTTGCGCCCTTTGACTTGATGACACGATGAGGAAGTCATACTTCCTCTCCAGTTGGTCTCTTCTGCAGTATAATGTGTTTTCCAAAGTAAGATTGGGTGGAAGAAGTGTTGTGCGGAGGTCCTGTAGTTTAGGACAGTTGAATAAGATAATATGTTCGACTAATTCGTATGTTTGGGGGCAGAGGGAGCAGAACGGTTCTTTTAGGGGGTTGTAGACGATTGATGTTGTAGTTGTGTGGAATATGCTGGGTTCTCAGCCGTTATATTGTCACCTGTTCTTGGCGTTTCAGAAGGTTAATGCTGTCTTTTGGGTTGGGTGATGGCATGTGTTTAAAGACAGATCTTCCAGTCTTTTCTAGAGCTCACTCATTTAGCCATTCCTCTTTTTTGTTGTTTCTTATAATCTGTTTGGTTGGAGTAATGTTGATTGAGTGTTTTGGGGGTATCTTGTTCCTTGTTTAGCTAGTCTGTCTGCTCTTTCATTTCCTGGAATGTTTATAATTATGTCCTGGTATCCATTGAAGTTTAAGTTTGACAGCATGAGCAGTGAGAAAGTTTGTAATATTTTTTAGAGAGGGGTTAAGATAAAGAGACATACAGCCATATGAGAGAGAGGGGGGGAGAGGGGGAGATAGGGGGAAAGGAAAGAGAGGGAGAGGGAGAGAGAGGGGGAGAGGGAGAGAGAGGGGAAGGGCAAAAGAGAGAGAGAGAGAGAGAGAGAGAGAGAGAGAGAGAGAGAGGGGGGAGGGAGGAAGACAGAGGCAGACAGATAGATATGCAGACATCCTGGGATGTTAGAGTCAGAGATGAAGGGGAATAGAATGGGAGGCAGACAAAAAGAAAGAGAAAGGCGGAGACAGAGAGAATAAGAGAAGGAGAGAGAGGAAGGGATACATCGAGAGAGAGAGACAGACAGACAGACAGAGATAGAGACATATACAGAGACAAATAGACATACAGACTAACAGACCAGCAGTCATACAAAATATATTGTCACTACAAAATCCAAAAAGATCGCTTCTATGATAACGATATTTCAGACTGTGGTTACAAACTGTGCATGTCATATTCAGTCTTACCGCACGAGGAGATCAGGCCAAAAATGCAAGGTTCTTGAATAGAAAGGTTGTAAAGAGGCTAAAAATAACAGCAAGTCATTTAATGCATCTATCACTGAAAGCAATCTTTCCCGATGACTATAATGACCAATATCAAAACGCTTCTCTAGAAACATTCAACCAAAATCTTTATAATTCAACAGTACAATTTTACTAAGAGCAAAGTAGTTTTTGAGGAGAAAAAAAAGACTTTAATCGTAGCGTTTTGTTACGTGAGACTGTTCTTACACCAAAGTCGTTTTATTGTTAAAATGTTACCAAACATTATTTTCTTATCTAAGGCTTCCTCAATCCCAAGGCATTTAAATTTAAATTCCATCACATTTAAAGTAAAATCAATGCATTATCTTCCTCAAAATTTTATTCTTGCCCATCTCATATTGGGTTAGTTGGGTCCTACTGATAGCAAACTATTTCATCTTGTAACATTTAACGTAGATCTTTTTTTCATTTATTTGTTAAAGTCCAATTGGATTCATGTATTTTTAGACGATTTTATCAAGATAAATTTGTAATGGTTTCATCAAGATACAATTATTTTTATTCGTTGTGATTACACTAACACTAGTTTTTATTGTTATTTTTACAAGTATAAGAATGGCAGTGTGGTCCAATAGGGGAACTTCCGTTATTACCACAAGTCACGATGGATATTTCCACTATCATACACGTCGCAGTTTTGAAGCGGAATTCCCATCATGACGCGATCATTACTCACACACTGTATGACTTGTGTTCGAGTCTCAGCAGGTACAGCTCGCAGCTCCTTATCTCCCAAACTCCCTGCAGGTTCTGTCAAGACCGGCTGAGACAGGAGTCATGGTATCCCCGCCCTGTCTCATGTGTGGCAGCACATAAAATTGT
>RQTK01001313.1:83322-98776 GCA_003991915.1 Elysia chlorotica
AATAATAATAATAATAATAATAATAATAATAATAATAATAATAATAATAATAATAATAATAATAATAATAATAATAATAATAATAATAAAAACGCTATATTCTTTGCTTTAGTTATACAAAATATACCATGTGCCTATGTTACAACATGACTTGTAACAATACTGTAATGTGAGTTTCATAACGTCTTAAAAAACTTGACATTCAGCTTTAAACAGCACGAGCGAAACCTGTTGGTTTTGTCACCCTGGTCTCCAAACTCCGGAAAAGGCTGAGTCCAAGTGGCGAGTGTCAGGCCTGTTGGTCAACTCAGCTCTAGAATGTCCTGTCTTATTTCTAGATTGCTTTAAATATTTTGTATTTTATACATAAGATAGACCATTGTACCACCGATGTGACGAGTTGTGTAATTTCCTATGGTTAAGCCTCACGTGACCTACATCTCTCTGTGTAATTGGACGGATCCATCCTACTTAAGAAATTATTATTCGCGTGATTCACTTAACACTCAAGGATGTATTAGCCTTGTGGTTTGTGTCTGCCAAGGATCCAGTCTTTGTCACTTGATATATAGATGGTACAGTTAGAAGCAGAGTTAAATTGATGCAGTCATTTCAACATATTCTGGCTAGAGTTTTTAGCAATGAATTTAAAAAACTGTATGTATGGGCAACTATTATGTCGTACCTACAGGGACACCATATGAAATACAAACAACGAAGAAACTAAGAGGATTCCAGGTTTAATCATCATAATAGTGCTGTGAGGCACGCTTTTTCAGCTACAGAGGTCAGGCTTTGTCGTAAGTAGCAATATAATTCTTAATTTGTTATCATCATTAACTTCATCATCTTTGTAAAAGGATCGATCTCCATATGATAGAAGATTAGGAGTGTGCAAAAAATTGTTGTTTTCAGATTGTAACTAACGTCCAGGATTGTACGGGGAGATAAGTTCTTTTATGTAGAAGGGTTAGTTCTTACTTTGCGCTTTAAAACAAAGAAGAGCAATTTTGTACTCAATTCTAGCCGAAACGGGGAGCCAATGAAGGGTTCTGAGCATATGAGTAGAGCTGGTTTTGTCGTAGAAATCTAATCCTAATACAAGTCTGCCCGCTCTGTTCTGGACTCTCTGTATTCGACAACTAGGGAGACCAGCTAACAAAGAATTGCAAAAGCCTAGGCATGATAGCACAAATGCACGCATTATTGTTTTAATTGACTCTGAGTCAAGGTATTTCTTCATTTCATTGTTCTTTCAAAGTTCGTAATTTAATATTTTAGTTATGTTGTTGATGTCGTCATCCATAGTAAGAGAACTGTCGAGAACCACGCCCAGATTTAATGCTTTAAAACAAACGTTAATCGTGCTTTTATTCATTGGTTTAGATTCGGCATGGTATTTATATCGTGGCTTGTTTAATATAAAAGTGCTTCAGTTTCGTCACCGTTCAGCTTCAACTGATTGCTCAACGTCCAACCGTGTATGGTCTCGCAACATGCCTCTAAATCGGCAGTAACAGAATGACTTTCCGATGAAGTGAAAGATTTTTTATACACTTTACGATCATTGTCAGCCCATATATATACGTTTCTATTTTCGATCTGCCGCACTAGAGCGCCGCCTTGCCTCCACTACTGCCAGGAACAACCGAGGAGCCTGAGGACGTTGATTATCTAATTTGTTTGATATTATTTAATCGAGTATGTGGCCTTTTTCATTTTTGTGGGCGTTGTTTTAAGCAATGATCGATAAAACAATTTGGATTTATGTGTTTGATTGGTTATCGAAATGGATGCTAAAATCGCCAAGTATTATTAGTCGATTATTTGTACCGACAGCCACTTCGATTATCGTTTGCGGGTCGTCGGTGAATTGTTTTGTGTTTGTGTTTGGTGTACGGTAAAGGAAAGTTAAAACACAATTTTATTAATGAACAAAGAAAAAAAATAATAAAAAAAAAAAAAAAGAATTCTAAAATTAAAAATGGCAATGACGAGAGGAAAAAAAAAAAAACAACAGGAAAAGGTTGCAAAGGCCGAATAAAACTTAAAGCCACTAATAAAAGTAAGTTTATCAATCTTTTCAAGTTCTAACTTTTATATATACACCTTCGATTCATCTTAAGCAGCTCTACTTGTTTAAATCAGTAAAACATTACAATGCTAAGTATAACAATACTTATCCACTAACATGATCTCCCTAAATTATTCATTTTTTGATCCACATAATAGTAAATTAATAAAGAGTGAGAAAAGAGAGGGATGAGCTTAGGATGCTGGTTTAATTATTGACCAAACTGACTCTATAAATACTGTGTTTGAAAATTCGAACTATAACAAGGTTCAAAAGAACACTGATAAAAGAGAAAACATAAGGACAGCAACCCTAATAAATATATACCTTTTCTCTTTATTTAATTTTTCAATATGAAGCTATGATACAAAATTATCCCTAGTATAAATACCATATCCCCAGAAGCATTGATAGCTGTCTTTATATGAAATGAAAGAATGCATGAAGAAACATATTAACATTACAACATGGCCTTTATTTGCAAAACACCTAAAAAAATTAAAACTTTTCTGACTACAACTTGATGCATTCAAAAGATGGAAATGTGTTGATTTCTTCGATTTTGATACTACTAAATGTGGCTTTGTACAGGACTGCGACACCACCCCCAGCACGATCCGGTTTTGAGCTTGAAAATAAATTATAGCCATGGGGTGACCACTCATGATGGTAGCATCTTTTTCTCTGTGCCACCACGTTTCTGTTATTAATACCATTTTTAGGATTTTCTGTTACAATTGCCCATGAGAATAAGATACGTCCCTGTAGCTTATTACAAATCGTTTAAACCTTTTAATGTTCATGCCCCAGACGAGGCGTACGCATACTACACTCTTTTACTTACGACCTAATGTCACGATGTTCTACTTCTCTTCCCCACCAGAATGCTGCCCTGATCTAGATCCAGCCTATCCAACATGTTTCAAACACTGAGCCCGGCGAAGAGCCGCAAGCCATCTGTCTATGTGGACGCTGTGCTGTTACTACTGACACGACGACTTTGTGCTGTCGCTGTTTTGATGCTGCTGTCAAACATGAATGTCCTGTCGTCAGCCATAGGGATTGAACCATCCAACCACAACAGCAAGATGGTCGTAGTGTTTGATGAAAAATACCACATTTCCTTCAGCGACGAGCATTTAAAACAGTAAGTAATATTGTTTTGGTTCTGTAGCGCCAAAACGCTCATTCAATAGTGACCTTTCTTAAAGCGCAGTCGATTTAAGGTTTGAATCTGCATTGTTGTTATTTTTATTCCTTGAGTAAAACAAGGACTTAAAAATGTTAATTCTATCATCCCTTTTTAAAATTAATTTTTGATTTTAAAATGTTAATTCTATCCTTTTTTAAAATTAATTTTGGATTTTAAAATGTTAATTCTATCATCCCTTTTTTAAATTAGTTTTGGATGTTTGTCTCTTGATATAAACTATATGTACATAAATTCTTTTAAAAAAAGATATTTGAAATTGGTATTCCCCTATTTATTTTTTACTGAAAAGACCTGAAAAATCCCGCAAAGACCCTAGAAGATCCTAGAAAACCAAAAAAAAACAACAAAAAAACAAAAACAACCGAAAAGATACAAATTGAAGTCATCAGAACAGTGCATTGGATTTCTGCCTCTTTAAAGTTTGAATAACTTTAAGCAACAAAGCTGAAGCCAAATCCTGATGAGCTATGTACAGAAAAGGCTGAGGTCTGTGTCTGCCACAGCTTGGTGTGTTGTGCTAGAGACGTTTGACTGTGTACTTAGACTCAATCTCGATCCAGTGCACGCTTTGAAATCTGGGTCTGGTTAATATTCATTATTTTCCAAAAGATTGTAATTTTCAAAACGTTGTAGAATCTTCATGATGTAAACATGTCTGAATTAAACATAATAATAATTCTTGCTAAATCTAGCCCAAGTATACAGTTACCAATAAAAACTGGATAAACTAGAAAGTTACGGAGTTTAAGGGACGCGTGTTAATGCAGACACGCGTAAATGATACTTTTAATCAACACTGACTGTGTTAATATGATCACCAAACCTTCTTTGAACAATGGTGTTGATTGGTTTCCTATATTTCCTAAGCTTTAAACAAATAGTTTTATCCATGTCTCAGACAAAAAATACTTGATGTCAGAAGGTGAAGAAATAGAATATTTGATGCATTTAAGTTATGTTAAATTATTTGTAGTGATTGTTCTTTTGTTGTGTTTTGTTTGTTTGTTGTTATTGTGTTTTTGTTGTTGTTGCTTTGTTTTGTTTTTAGGGGGGTGTTTTAAGAAGTTAAATTAAAACGCCTTATTATTGTAAACCAAGTTAATGTAATGCTGACTATCTCTTTGTTTTCCAAACTCACAGGTTCTATAGTTGTCTATGCAAGCCTCACTCCGTCAAGTGCTCATTTAAATTTACAAACTCTGGAGATTCCAAGGTGGTGACGGCTGTGGACTCTGTGGCCCTGTCCTACCCGTCCCGCCTTCTGCACGGCGACATGATGGTCTGCCTCACGCGCCCACTCAGCGAGAAGTTTGACTGCACCAGGACGGCCTTCAAGCGCGCCAGTTGCCCTAAAGTGGTCAACAGTGGCTTCCACAGGTTGGAGCTTTTTGACAGTTCCTGCAGGCGCTGCATCAACCTCTGCTGGCTGGACTTTAGAGTGGCCTACAATAGCTCGTCTTCCAGGGCCGTGCCGGAAGAGGGCGTGTGCGAGGCGTCCAAGGATACCATAACGGAGATACCAGACGTTCACCCCAGCATACCAGGGTCGCCATCGTCGGATATATTAGGTGGTGGCGCTCAATCAACCCCGCTGCCATTGGCGGTCCCAAACTCCTCTAAGACAAAGTTGCCTAAGCCAGTAAACCCACTCGTTCCCGGTGGAGATGTGACAAGCTCGCCGTCCCAGGTTCCCCAGAACATGACCGTGTCTCAGGCCAGCATTGGTCAGTCCCTCCGCTGGGAGGAGCAGCTGCCCGTTGCTGTGTGGGTAGTTCTGGGCATCGCGACCATCGTGACGGCCGGAGTCGCCTTAGCGCTGGTCCTCTGTCGCAGAGCTAAACAGCGGGGAGGCGCGGACTCCGACACGGACAGCACACAGCGGTTTGCCCTGCAGCTCTCCAGGTCCTCTGTGGACGAGAGCTCAGTGTACCCCGGCGTGGGGCCCGTAGCCGATGTCAGTCCCGGTGTGTTCTTTCTGACCAGCCAAGGTTATGTCGCCTACGTGTCGCCTGAGAGCGACTACTGCACTATAGTTGATAGCGACGTGACGACCACGGGCTGTCCTAGTAGGAACGTCTCCAAACACCGAAATGATGAACGTAATGGTTTCAATACATGGAGCTCTCCAAGACCCTCTGTAGAGAGAACCTCCAGAAACTTTGCTAGGAGACCGTCGGGAACTAACACTTACTCGACAGTGAGGAAAGAAAGAATCATGACGTCAGCAGCTGATGTTCCGAACAATTTGCTCCAAGCCCAGCGCGAGGCTAGAACGGGGAACATCGCCTCCCATCCAGATCAGGCGGTGGTCAGACAGGGCCATGTCTACTGCAGGTTGAAAAGCAGGTCCGAGCTGCCTGAAAATGTACGCGGGACTGAGCCACCGAACTATAACGTTCCGGCTGGCGAGATTGTCGACACTCGGACAAAACGCCCTACCATGGAGGAAGAGATGCCACATTCACAAAGCTCGGGTCACTACAGCCTTGCTAAAGATATTCGGGACACTTATGTTGGCTCGGTTACTGCTACAAACGTGGATGGATGGGCAGATTCCGTACAGACTGAGACACATATGTGTTGTGTTAATAATATGGTTAGCCAGCCACGCTCTAGTCATCACACAAACATGGGTTGTTGTCCATTGAATGGTGGAAGTCATGAATATGAGTGTGGAGATATGAATTGCATTTATGTGAAACAAGATATACAAAACAATAGTTACTTTGTGTTAGAGAATAACACGGCAAAGTGTACAGAGGATGGAAGTATGGACAGGCCCTTAGAAAGAGAAGATAACATGCAGGGTCAGAGAGGATATTTCATTCTGGAAGCCGCTGACACAGACATGGAGACAGAATGTACAGAGACCACCAAGAGAATTCCTGTAAACGTTGATCAGTCGCATGTTAGGAACTATCTGGAACCGCCCGGCATGCCTGGAGATGGCAATGCGTACTTCCTGCTGGAGCACGGGGCTAGCTCGGACCAGGCTGGGGTGACTGGGCCTGACGGGGGCTCGGCTAGAGACGCGGGTGGGAATGGAGAGGAGCGGATCTATCAAGAAATCAGATAAGACTGAAAATACAGTGAATTTCTTGAAGATTCCCTTACAGGCAGGGGATCGATAGCTGATGTTTAAACATTTGATCTCTTGCTTCTTTACCTGTACAGAGCACTACGGACTAATTGTATATCCCAACATTGCTCATTTGTTAAATATATTAATTTATATAATGACAAGTGCACCGCTAGTGTATATAGACCTGTACAGAGCACTACGGACTAATTGTATATCACAACATTGCTCATTTGTTAAATATATTAAATTATATATTGATTTGTGTATGCGTATGTTAAAGATAAGCATCTATGTACTCTTTTCCTAAGGTGATATTTATGCAAAATTATCCAATCTATGTTGTCTATGCCCAACGCCAATTTCGATAGTGGATGAATAAAGTTTACACTTATCTTTACTAAAAAAATGTAGTGCCCTTAGATACGACTTCAGTTTGGTGTCACTATTGTTTATTGTTTATATATTATGTAAGTATCAAACAAAGTCTATCAAATAGTAACACACTGTATGTTGTTGCAGGTACTTCGGGGAGAATGTGTAATTTGTATTCTATTTAAGGTTCTTTATAGGAGAGGAGTTATGTCCTTGTTTTACTATTCTGGGTCCACAAGGCAGATTCTAAAGGGCGACAGGTCCTAGGGGTCTCAAGACTGACATCAGACAATTTAACGTGCAGGCACACACAATACAGCCCGGAATTACCAGGGCTCCTGTCTCAGCCAGTCGCATTATATTGACACGGACAGGTGAAATTGGAGGTGAATTCGGGCAAGCAGATTTGCCCACTCGTGGATTTCAAACCGTCGAGTTTCCGATTGGGTGATCAAAGTTCAATCGAGGCAGATTAAATAACAGGCAGAACAACAATTTTTATAACATTTTTAATTGTCTTTCTTATAATACAAATTATTGAGCACCCTTTGGTCAATGTGTTGACTCTGTGCATACTTCAGGAGGTATTGTGTTGAACCTTGTTAATCCTTCATACATTTTACATAAAATGTACTACAGGCTATTATTCTTCCATTACTAAATGGTACAGTTATATCGCATTTGACGCAGCCATAAAAAACTCAAAACATGGGTACTCTCAAAATCATTGGGGTTTTTTTTGCCGTCAATGTAACAAATGGTGTTAGGGCAAGGAGAAGACAGTATTTAAAGCGTTTATCTGTTTGTGTTCAGTATTGCTTTCTTGCACGGTGGGCATTATTTTCACCCATTTTTTGTTTTTGTTTTTGTTTTTTATTACTTATTTATGAACAAAATTTACAATGACTAATAAAGGTAATTATTGATTAATTTGATCTCGACTTGGTTTCAATAAGTGTATAAAGAGTTGAGAAACTGGTGTCCGAACCTTGGACTCACGGCTCGCTAGAGTAGACTACTATCAACTAAAGTTTCTGGTATCCCTTATTACATTTACGTCGCTTGGAAATCTTGAAGAATCATCAACAAAGCAAGGAACCACAATGTCATTTCAGTTGCATAATGTCCTACATCATTTATAAAATACTAAACATTTAGATTATTTCTAAATAAGATGGGATTTTTTTTCTTAACCAATGAAGTAACGTGTGCTCCAATGTACTAAGAACAATAATTATACATAATATGGATTATCATAGGACAACATTTTAAGTGTGAGGCAATTTTGAAAATTAAATTTTATTCAAAAAGATTTATTACATAAAATAAAATTTTAAATAATTTTCTACAACTTTCTATAGAGCGACAAGGTAAGAAATGAATAGATTCACATGTGATATAGCCTTGGTCTATCGACCAGAGGTCCATGGTTCGAAACTCAAAATGTTCGATTTCGATCCCTACCGGGGGTAGGTTTGTAGGAGGGTGGGTCAATTAGCTCAAGTGGTAGAGCGTTATCTCCAGATCGAGAGGATCGGTGTTCAAATCCCAAATTTGTCCACCCCCCCCCCCTTTATTTTGACTGGTTGCGTCAGTAATAATATGACTGGCTGAGGCAGAAGTCATGATATCCTCGTGTTTGGCAGCACATAAAACTGTCTAATGTCAGTCTTAAGGCCCATCCAGAAGCCTGGCTACTGACGTTGGACGTTTGAAAAACTTGACTTAACTAGCTTAGCCTCACTTTATATATGGCATATCGAATATACAAATAAGGAGGAAAAACAGTTAAAATGAAATACTTACGCCCATGCACAGTCAGCAGTTATGACTGGACTAATGTAATTATATAACGGTTAGACCTATGTGTGCTTTTTCAAAATATGTTTCCTTCCCATTGCAACAGTAAAAAAGCGTTCCATTTAAACAGGTTATAAATGCCATGATAAATGACAACCAAAAGTACTATATTTTATCGGTAATTCTGCAAATAATACATTAATGACAAGGGGTACAACTCATGAATTACACTAAGTATATTATATGATAGAATTACATACTTATTACACTTACAAAAATATCAATAGCATTAATTTTATATCACGTAAATAAGATTTTTCCTCAATAAACAATCACACAAATCTGCCGTGTTCTTGGTGCCAAAATTTCCCAACGTAGAATATCATCTTTATTTTATTTATTATCCGGTTTTCATGAAGAATCATTTGCGGATTTCAAGGGAACAAAGTACAACTGTTGATTTGAACTTCGTACGCTCTGATGTTCAGTTCAGAGAATACCGACTCGACCACCTGGCATCTAAACCTAGAGAGTAAACAGTCTACACTCTTTTGAAACATGGCCCCACTAAATCAAAACAAAAGGTTAAAGAAACTTAGCTACTTTTGCGTATGTAAAAAATAACCAAATTATCAGCAGCCACTACTAGGCAGTTATCGCACACCAATTACAGCGACAGCCTATGCAATTAACTTTAGATAAAAAAAAACAACAACATAAATGCAGCTCACTGGAATCATTTTCAATACAGATATAACAACAGAATCGAAGAGGAAGAAGAAAAACTTCATGTATTTTTTACCGTTGTATTGAAGTAGGCTTACATTGAGAATGGTCGAGAAAAAGAGACATAATAAATACCTTAGATATGATTTCTTTTATAGGACATACTGTGGTCTACTTAAAAATTTAAACAAATAATACCATTCTCTTTGGGTGAAAAGGCATTTGTTCCGATGCATCTGCATGTCGAATGTTCTAATCTCACGAAGAGGAGACATTTTTAGTCCATTTTCACTTTAAGCCTTCTTCTAACCAGTGCTAAAAAATACCTACGGTTTGAGTTCCTGTTATCACATCTGAAACCAGTTGTCCAAGAAGCGACAGAGGAACGAAAGGCCAAAACAAAGTTGACATCAATTACAATTATACCGTATCATAAAAACTGGAAATAAATTTTAAACCAGATAATTATAACTAAAACAGAAACACTATTAGATTCGGGCCTAAAAAGCACCACGCCTCAGGAGCCTTGGTTACCACAGTCCTGTTAAGTCTTAAAGAAGAAGTTTCATTTAGGAATCTCTCAGAGAGTTTGAGAACATTAAACATAGTGAGAAGAGATAAAGTTTAATCAAGGTCCAAGTTACCTCATCAAACTAGGGGAGTGAGAGCAGCTTAACTGTAGAGCTTATTGATGACGTCTTTAAAGACTAACAATAAATCTGTAAATCGTTTTTTTTTTTCCGCAATTACAACATTGTTTCATGCTTACGATCCGTCTTAAGATAATTATGCAGAAAAGAAGACTTAAGACGATTTGTAAGATATTGAGATATATTGGTGCATTGGCTTGCAGGAGTAAAATAAACTTGAGGTAAATGGACAGTGATAGCGACCTCTCTAGCTTAGATTGTAAAAAGGGTTTCAACCGTGATTCCCCAGAGAAATAAAAGAAGAGAGAGAGAGAGAGAGAGAGAGAGAGAGAGAGAGAGAGAGAGAGAGAGAGAGAGAGAGAGAGAGAGAGAGAGAGAGAAAGAGAGAGAGAGAGAGAGAAAGCAAGAGAAAGGAAAGAGAGAGGGGTGGAGATTCAGAAAAAGAGAGTGCAGCGTGTCTGGAGTATAAAAATCTCAATAGTTTTATGTTTGAAAACAAACAAGGGAAATAATAAATAAAAAGTGAAATCTTGCCAACATGAAAAAGCAAAAATATTAAAAAGGTTTGTGCCCCTTATATAAACAACTATAATCAACTCCGTGTAAAGGAGATCATTCAAACAATTCCACGTAGCCTGAAGGGCCTCAGCTTTGAGTCTTTGGCTAGCCGTCAAATAGTACTTTCAGGATAGCCGCGCCGCCAACACCACGTCGACTAAAATATATAAAATCTAACACTTGACTTTGTAGATATTGCACGGTGTAGGCACAAATAAATAAAGTTGACCTGCTTGCATTCATTCACCGAAACCGCCATAGCATTGTGGACCTCTGCCATTTTGTGGGCCTCAATAATTATAGCGAACGAATAAAATCAGATCATGGCGAAGTTACTTTGTCAAGCGACTTTGATCTCCTGTATCTTGTAGCTTGGTTTTAGGTTTCTCAAGCAGAATCATATACGGTGACATGCCACAAAATAAACCTCTGACAAGTTGTACCTGATAAACAACACGAGAAACTGCGGGAGTAGCCATGGTCCAGTCTCATCCTGTCACATTATATCAACCCTAACACAACCAGTAGAAGCGAAACACGATAAATAAATTAATTTTGTCTGATCGTGGGATCGAAACTGGGTACGTTCCGATTAGAAGCCTAGCGCTCTACTGCTAGAGCCATCTCGTCACCAACGCAATCTCGAACCTCGCATTTTGAACCTTCTGGAAAACAACGTAGTCTTATACTATAGTAATACCGTCGCAACTTTGCAGGTCAAAACTAAGTTTTAGAAGTATTTGCAATGTTTACTTAAAATTGTACTAAAATTGTTTAAGTGTTTTGTAAGGTACACTACAAAGCATATATCGATTATATTGAGTTGCTTGCCGTATAGGATATCTCAAGGAAACTTAGGAGACGTTAGAGATCTCTCTCTCTCTCTCTCTCTCTCTCTCTCTCTCTCTCTCTCTCTCTTTTAAGAAGTCTTTGAGTTTTCAAAATCGTTGTTATTAAGTTTTAGTTAGAAATATGTAACATCAATTAAGTGTTGGTGTTAAATAATTCCCATTTTGTTTACATAGTTGTAGTTTGTTTTCGTATGTTTTTTTATAAATAGAGACACAATACGAGTAGAGCACAATATTTATTTTCCAATTTTGACAAGCGCTACCGTTTAGTTAGTTTATCTTAGGTATGTGTTAACATGTTCAAACCAATTTTTTTTATGTTAGTGAATAAATTCAAACGAGCATCCTAATACTATTAAATAGGGGGAAATTGGTAAAATAAACAAACTCTTCCTGATATATTCTATCTCACTTCCTCTCTTTTCTGTATGCATGTCTGTCTGTTTGACTCTCTCTCTCTCTCTCTCTCTCTCTCTCTCTCTCTCTCTCTCTTTCTCTCTCTGTCTCTCTTTTTCTCCTTCTCTGTGTGTGTGTGTCTCTCACTCTTTAGATAAATAGATAGATGCTCAGGTAGAAATATAAATAAATAGATAGATAGATAGATAGATAGATAGATAGATAGATAGATAGATAGATAGATAGATAGATAGATAGATAGATAGATAGATAGATAGATAGATAGATAGATAGATAGATAGAAAGAGAGAGAAATTAGAATGACAGAGCGACGGAGAGAAAGAGGAGAGATGGAGAGAGGGACACAGGCATAGGAAGTATATAAGAGTAAAAATAAAAAAAGATCACGCCAGATGAAATTTACGAAGCATGATGAGTTGAGACACAAAAACAACTTTCGTCAAACAGTCATTTTACCACAAAGCCGCGACCAGTAGGGTCAAACCGTCTTTACTTAACATCCGGGTTTCTCACGAACTGACCATTTTTCTCTACTGTTAGATCTGACGATCCGTGAATCATTTACCAATTAATATTAATTATAGTAACTATGTATCCGGTTTTACATTACTGCGTATTTGCATGTCTTTTATCAGAATAGTAAATAACTTTTGAATATAATAGAATCAACGCATTATAATAGGAAGCAACTAGCTTCATATGAATTGTTAAACGTAATTGAGTGGGTTTGTTTCTTAACGTCCAACGTCAGCATCAAAGCTATGTTGTGGACGGATCTCAAAACTAAAGTCTGACAATTTTACGCGCTGCCACTCAGGGATACCTAGACTCCTGTCCCAGCCTGTCAAATTAGTGTGACACCAACATAACCAGTTGGTGAAGAAATAAGACAAACCTAGGCTAACGGAACAGCTGTAGGCTTAGAGACAAACACATTTTATCTATCACTTCATCGTAACAGCCTTCTTTCAAAAGGTCTGACAATTTTATATGCTGCCACACAGAGACTATGCGGGGATACCTAGACTCATGTTCCAGCTTAGCAATTTAATTAGTGTGACACCGACGAAACCAGTAGGTGAAGAAATAAAACAAACACATTTTATCAGATCATGAAACTAGTGCTCTATCACTTCCTCGTAACAGCCTTCTTTCATGCGCGGCTAAAACCATCGGAGTCCGTGGACATAAAATACCTACGATGTACTGCTTTTATCTTCTATGTTTTAAGTTGGCCCACTTGAACCTGTTACACAGACATAATAATCTCGATGTTAGACTGTTAAGCCACTCTCTCAGACCTGTTTTAGATGATGATGGCGTACAACAGCCATGTAACACCGAACGCTTTATGAGTGAGTAACATACTGTTAAATCCACCTAGACTATTTTTTTTTTTTTGGTACATTTTATAGCTTTTATAAAAACATAAGTATTAATATTATTATTAGTAGTATTACTATTATTATTATTATTATTATTATTATTATTATTATTATTATTATTATTATTATTATTATTATTATTATTATTATTATTATTATTATTATTATTGTTGTTGTTGTTATTATTATTATTATTAGATTTTGTTCATTTTGGCTGATCTTTCTATTTAAAAAATTAAGGAGGGGATGTCCGTTTTCTTTTCGAATGTTGACCTATCAAACTTCAAGTGTTTAGAACCAGTGCAGAGTAGCCTTTGGAAAACTGTTTTAGAAAATTGGTCGCAGCATAATGTACATACAAACGCTGGTGACGGAAATATTACAAATGGAATATTATTTTCAAAACACATACAGTAAGAAAGCACTGCTGGTTATGGGGTATATATATATATATATATAAATGGGGGAATAGTGGCTTTCCCGGAAATCATAGAAAGCTACCAATACTACCCTAACAGCCAGCTAGATCATAATTAAGTATACAACGCGATGTCACGAAACATGATAGGACCCGTAGAAAAAGTCCCAAAAAATTGTGAAGCTTCGATGAAAGAAAAATCCAAAACCCCAAGTTTCTGGGGGAAAAGTTGAATTATTCTTTTGACGATAAAGAATCAACTGAGGAGACACGTTTACGTGTTTTTCATTGGAAAATTCTTAAGAACAGTTACCATTGAAGTGTTTTATTACATAAAATAGCTGCATTGCCATATAAACTCACAGAGAGGAAAGGTAATTTTTTTAAATTCAATATCCTAATCTGCACAATATTTCAAGTATGCTATGATTAAGGATTATTCGTTGTTTTTCTTCTACAGAAAAAGCACCAACATAACGCTCTGTCTGTATATCTCCTTATTGCCACATATGTATTTTGCTTGATGTGTGTTCTGCCCTCTATTTCCATTATAATTTTTTAGGGGAAGGGGGGGGGGGGGGAGAGAGACTTTAAATAAAATAATAACACTGTGTATATCAATATAACATTTTTGAAAACAATTTGAAAAAGGCGATGACGAGAGAAGACTATTTTTATATCTGTGTATCTGTCTATCTCTCTCCCACTTTCTGCATGTATGTCTCACTCTCTCATTTTCTTTCAGTCTACTTGCCTTCTTATTAGTTTCGCCTTCTACCCCATTCCCTCACTTCCCCCTCTCGTTCTCTCTTTCTCTCTCTCTCTCTCTCTCTCTCTCTCTCTCTCTCTCTCTCTCTCTCTCTTGGTCTCTTTGTCTCACTTAATCTGCCTCCTTTATTCTCTCATCCTATTTCTCTGTTCCTCCCTACTTTATATTTTCCTCCTCTTTTATGTTCTTTTTTCATTCTGTCTGTCTGTCATTTAATCTCATGACGTCCATTGTCTGAATAAATCTCTCTCTCCATCCTACTCTCTCTCTCTTTTTCTCTCTCTTCCTCTTTCTCCTCCCCTCTCTCTCTCTCTCTGTCTCTCTCACTATCTCTCCCTCTCCCTCTCTCTATCTCTATCTCTCCCTCTCTTTCTTTCTCTCTCTCTCTCTCTCTCTCTCTCTCTCTCTCTCTCTCTCTTTCTCTGTGTCTCGCTCCCAATCAGGATGTCAAGAAAATGGTAGACCAGTTCTCAAGGACTGAGTCAATAGTTGTATGAAGTATGTAAAGCTGCGACTGTAGAACTTGGCTTAGCACAAGGCTATTTACTAAGTGCTGAGCTCATTATAACAGCCAAGTGTATACATCAACATTACTATATTGTACGAATTGAGCTGAACGACGCGGAATACAAACGCTGTAAGATTAGCCACTAGTTCATGTTTTAATTTGAAGTTTCACATTGTGTTTCTAATGTCTTTTTATCATTAGAATAGTATATATACGTGTGTGTGTGTGTGTGTAATATAAGTGTCCATTATCCATTTTTGTTCTCTTTTTATTTTCTTTTATTTCTACCAGCTTGCCTTTTGTTTACCGGCTCCGCTCAGAGTAATGCAGGAAGAAAGGCAGTTGGGGAAAGACAGTAAGAGAAACAGGTGAAGAGACATAAAGACAAAGAATTGCAATAGGGAAAGAGAAAACTCCAGACTCCATCCAGTGCCAGCTTGCACAAAGCGTCGAACGTCTTAGCAGAGCGTCAAACGTCTTCTCAAATCGTCGAACATCTGCCCTAAGCGTCGAACGTCTTCCCAAAGCGTCAAACGTCTGCTCAAAGCGTCGAACATCTGCCCTAAGCGTAAAACGTCTGCTCAAAGCGTCGAACATCTGCCCTAAGCGTCGAACGTCTTCCCAAAGCGTC
>RQTK01001313.1:99081-114770 GCA_003991915.1 Elysia chlorotica
CCTGAGAAATACTTACAACAGTGAGTTACAGTTTAACACTAGGTGGTGTAAGTACAGAGTCGCAGTAGCTTACAACATGGCGTAAGAATAATATTCGAATAAGAAGGCTTACGGTGTGTCTAAGCTAGCGTGACTGTGTACTTAGGACCCTAGATTTTTAGCTTACAAGGATCTGTACAAGGGAAGAGAAAGGTGGTAGGGTGCATGTACTTAGTTTGGGAAAGAGATGGGAGGATAACATCGCTGAGTGGACAGAGAAGATGATAAGTGAGTTTGAGGAAAGCATAGCACAAAGAGAAATGGCGAGGTTCTATCAATTGGAGTAAGTCGTTTGAATATACAAATATTATACAAATATAAAAAAAAGAGTTGCGTCTTTAGAGTATTTCTACAAAATGTTATGAAATACAATAGGTAAAGAAGAAAGAGTGTTTTAAAAATCAGGAAATGTATACATTGTACAATAATTCTCTTCATTTACGTAAAACTATTAAAATACATTAAAACCTGATTTGAGTTGTTTTTTTTAATTATAGTTTTGAATGGTAAGTTTCAGAGCTTCAAATACCAGCACCTAAGATAATTCTTGCACGGATCTGATGACTTTTATATACTCTCTTAAAGTCATTGTGAGACTTTACGTCGTGTCTGGCTAATATTATGTCACTTGCGCTGATATTAGGATAGTGTCTAAGAATATTTGTTGTTTTGCATTCACCCTGGAATTAGAGTCTAGTCTAATTTCCCCTTTAACGGTGCGAATTAGAGTGCATTAGCACTTTCAACTTCAGTGCTAGATCTAAAGATGTAAACCTACACGCATGAAAAAGTTTAATGGACTTTACCCATTGTGAAACATAGCGTATTTACTACCAAAAACACGTGTTGCTCATTTTTTATATATTTAATGTATGTTCTTTACATTTGTATCCATATATTGTCTAAACATATCTATTTGATGACCCTTTGTCTCATATGGGATCTAAAATCGGTCAAATTCACAAATTCAGAAGTTTCGAAAATAACCTGACCACCCCTCAAGCCTCACATGTTTGGTAAAGAAAGAGCACACAATTCCCAATCGGACGATACCAAACATGTGAGGCTTGAGGGGTGGTCAGGTTATTTTCGAAACTTCTGAATTTGTGAATTTGACCGATTTTAGATCCCATATGAGACAAAGGGTCATCAAATAGATATGTTTAGACAATATATGGATACAAATGTAAAGAACATACATTAAATATATAAAAAATGAGCAACACGTGTTTTTGGTAGTAAATACGCTATGTTTCACAATGGGTAAAGTCCATTAAACTTTTTCATGCGTGTAGGTTTACATCTTTAGATCTAGCACTGAAGTTGAAAGTGCTAATGCACTCTAATTCGCACCGTTAAAGGGGAAATTAGACTAGACTCTAATTCCTTTACACTGGGAGAGAGGCTGGTCAAGAGCAGGGCCTGGCTCACCGAGTGGTGAAGGACCTTGTAGCGCCATACCATCACACAGGTAAGTGCGTCTACACGGACAATTTTTACACCGGTGTTCCCCTCCTCCGAGAGCTGGCCACTCTGGGGAGTGGTGGTTGTGGCACAGTGCGGGCCAACAGGAAGTTCCTGACAACTGAGTTTCTGCCTAAAAGGGTGCGTCTGGAGAAGCACCAGCACCAGAGTGCTCAGGCGGGTAACTTGACCTTCTGTGTTTGGCAGGACACAAAGGCAGTGTGTGTCCTGTCAAACTTCCATGATCCGCACCTGAGAGGGACAGTCAACAGAAGAAGTGGGAGACAGCAGCAGCAAGAGGTGGAGGTTCCAGAGGCCCTCTCTGACTACCAGAGCTACATGACGGGGGTGGATCTGACGGACCAAATGATCGGATATTATATGCAAAACCACAAGTAATTTTATATTTCTTACTTTCTATAACTTTGTTTACAATCAGTGCCACATTTTTCTAAATTGGTTGCCATTGAAGGGTAAGACTAGAGAAGATAAACTGGTTTTCAGAGACATTTTTTTGTTTGAAATTCAAGTAAAAACGGGAAAAGCTTAAAAATCGGGATTACATTTTTGTGCGCTTTTTTTATTGCTTATAATTTTTGTTTCAATTCACAGGCATAAGACAGCACGAGTGCAAAACTCAAATATTATTTTCATTTAGCCTGCAATATAATGAATTTGTTTTACAGTGATGTTGATCTTATAAAAATTTACAGATTTTCAGTATAAAAATAATTGGCATGACAGAGTTCAGAAAATGTTTCTGTCGAGGGTCATGTTTTGTAATTTGATATTGCTATACCGCTGTATGCCAGAGGGTTAGTAAAAATATGTCGGCTCAGTTGGCATCACTGGTTTTACATTCATCATCGACTACTATTTGTTTCATGTAGGCTAACTTCCAATGAATGTTTTTTCACAGGACCAGGAAATGGTGGTGCCGGGTTTTTGTTTACCTGCTCTCGGTCAGCGTCCACAACTCATATGTGTTGGCTAAAGATTCAAACTATGAGTTTGTGAAGAAAAGCTGGCCCACATACAAGTCGTTTCTGGAGGCTTTGTCAGATGAACTGACCTTTGGTGTGACTGCGAGACGGCAGCCTCCCATCCTTCACCAGCCCCGCCCAGGTATCCAGCACCACACCCTGTACACCCGCCGTGACAGCCTCTACAAAGTCTGCCACGAGTTTAAGGCGAAAGGTCTACGTGGCAAGACCACCACCAGCATGTGCAGGGTGTGTGAAGTCCCCATCCACCAGAAGTGCCTGGTGCAGCACCAGAAGCGCATGATGCGCCAATACCGGTAGTCCGCAAACCACTGCCAGCGTCGGACATCACTTTTTTTTTCTCCCACTACCATTGACTTTCACCTTCATCAACATCCTTTCTAATGAGGCCATGGAGATTTTTTCTCTGTGTCGGTCCCAAGCCCATCAACTCAGAGGGGAGAGGTTGTTCTTTTTCCAAAACTGTGATCTATTACCTGATATTTACTACAACTGGACTGTGATTTCGCGAACCTGAACTGTGAAATTGATCTGAAAATTTCACGTACGTGAACTGTGAAATGTGATATATTTTCTGCATATGAACAGCTAGCTGTGAATAATGTGATCTAAATATTTACTACAAGTGAACTGTAACGATCAACATATGATCTTGATATAGTGTTTGCTGCAACTAAAGTATTGAAATCGTGAACTTGTACGGATTATACTAGCAGTATTGCCATGACAAGAATTGGTGAGTTGACATTTAGATAAGTGCGCGATTTTTATATTTTTTATTTTTGCTCTGAAGTCAGCTGTGATTTTGCAGTGTCTTTGGAATATCAGTTTCATTTTTTTCCATGCAATTTTGCGTTAAAAATTGTCAATGTTCTTCCCATTTCATAAAAGATCAAAAAGATTTTATTAGTAGGCTGCTATTATTGATTATTGTTACACTCTATTACAATTTGTTCTGCGTCTTGGTTCTGCGCCTTTTTACCTATTCTTTCGATATTGTCACTCTGAGTCGACAAATTCATGACTGGATTGACATGTTTCAATATTTATTGATTATTCAGCTCGTAGATAAGTTATTCAAGCAATTATGTTGTCTAAAGAAAGCGTTTCTACAGTGCTAAAAATAACATTTCTGCACCTATAGATTTCAGTTAGCATGGAACTTGATCCTTTGAATTGCAACCCCCCACCCCAAGTATAACAAAAAATCCATTTCTGTCAAAGCGTGTGATCATTTTTGTTGTTGAATAAATCAGTTTTTGGGGCTTATATTTATATAATTTTAGTTTCAGTATAAAGTTCTGTAAATATACTTACACTTTACTACTTTTCTTTAGCTTTTTAGGGTGTACAAACTAGTTAACATTATGAAGTATACGCAATATTTCTATTGTATAAAAAAGTCAGTTTTTTCAGGATTACGGGCTGGTATTCATTTTGCCATAACTCAGCTTCTATGGCAGGTATTCACATAATTTTTGCACCACTATAAAGATAAATTGATATTCTAAAACTTTTATTTACACTTAAGGTTTTTAGTGAGAAAAAAAAAAGTTATAGTACATTGAAATTCAACAATTTGATTTTCCACAAAAAACATCATTTCTAGACGTAGTGGTTGTTTTTTTCATTTTGTCATTACTCTGGTCCTAATTCATATTTTTCCAAGGTTTTGGTCTTGTTGGAAAAAGAAATGATTTATCTTTCTTTCCCTCATGACACTATGGGTCTAATTTTTCTGTAGAATGTAAAAATTGGCTGTTGAAGTTTGAACTTCCATTTTTTCCCCCTTCTTTTCTAATTTTCTGATCATCTTCTATCCTCTCCTGTTCACTGTTTTGTAGGTCCATAATGTTGGAACCAATATCAAAAGAAAGTTTATTTTATCACCTTTCAGAATATTTATAGGTTTACCTATCATTTATAAGCAGGTTTATTGTTATATCCGTTTTCCTGAAAGAGACCTTGTATAATCTTGGGCGGCCATTGTTTTTAAGCAAAACACTCAGTATCTAGGGAGTCATTTTCTCTTTCGGTCTTAGGTGTGAATGGGTTAAGTTGTTAGATGCACCCAGGATTGACAATCGAGGACGATACTTTTTAAAAATTGTGTTATTAGCATTTTTTTTTTTTTAGTTTACCGAGAGCAATATTTTTTTTATCACTTTTTTTTTTTAATCCTGTGTGTACATAGTAATTAATCAAGTGCTGTGATTGTATTATATTTCAAAATGAATTATTCAAATATTCTGGAGCTGATTTTTTGTAGTCAGCACCATGGAAGAGGAAAGACCTACTGCATTACTGGGTATTCGACCAAGACAGAGACGTGGCCCTGCACCATTTATGTGTGGCAGCAGTACACTTTTCAGACGCTACTTATGGGATCCGACCACAATATAGCCTTTTTTGTGCTGACTTTGAACACTTAGCAACAAAATGTCCAACCTCTTGTATCGTGGAAGAGTCCACACGCCATAGTCTGGGATGACATAGGCTAGTAAGATTCTAAAAACAGACCCATCCAGTGAAATAAAGATCCACTACGGATAAATGCATTGGTGAGAGCAGAGCTCAAAGCTGGGCCCTTCTCTACGTACATCTAAGCTTTTATTCTTAAATAATTGCAATTTTCAATTCCTATTTTGCATTGAGATGCTGAGCCTCTGGTCTTCGTAGACAGACAGGCACCCCAAACACCTGCAGAGGAAGCGTCAGAGGATAGAAAAATCAGATCCTTTTCCTGCAAGTGTAAGGGGGTGAGAATACCTGGAGAGGGATCTGCCGGATGTTTTTCGATGTTTTCCTTTGAGGAAATTAAAACATAGCGCCAACAATGGAAGGCCTTGGGAGGTAAGATTTGCTCTTTGATGTATTGTTCATTATAGTTTATTATGAGTCATAGGGCTGAATGAAGACGTTGCTTTTGAATAATAACAAATAATTTTAGTAATACAGCAGATGTGGGGGTGAACTGGATCTGTTTTGACTGCCTTTCTTGAAAGCAATAGTCCTTTTTTTTTTCAATTTTAATGCTCAAAAAGGATGAATACTAAGTAGCTATTGACATACTGCAATTCATTATAATGGGGATCTTTAAACTCAATAAATAATTTGACATAATTTAAAATGTAATAAGAAGTAGCTACAAACGCTTTATTTTCAATCTTTCTTTTTATTTTTTCACACTTTGTGATAAGAACTAATTACGTTTACCAGAATGTTATGGGCATGGCTTAGTCAAACGCAAGAACTTGGGTGGAGTGAGTGCCAACACAAATGCTTTGACTGACGGGGAGAAGGAGCAAATCACCCTCTTCCTGAAAGGGTATGCAGAGGGTTACGCTTTGGCCCTGCCTGGCAAAATGCAGCCCTTCTCTGCCAGAGATGAGGCTCTGCTTCTGCCTCTTCACATACGAAACAGTTTTTGTATGACAAATACACTAATGCATCGCAGTTGATTGGTGAGACTATACTTTTTTTCCTTTATGTTCCTTGTACAAGTATTTCATTTTAATTCAAGTGTTGGCTTTATGAATGCAAAGTGTTCTTACAGTATAATTTGTTTCGACTTTTTCTATTCAGTTTCTATGTGACTGCGCTGCCTTCTCATTTATATAAAATCAACAAAGCCAATTTAATTATATTGTTTTGAATGTCATTGCTGTCCGAAGTCTTTGTTCATTACATAACATAAAGAACAGCTATATACATAACTTATTTTCAATCTTTTTTTTTCCTCCGATTTTTTACAGGCCGCAGAGTTGTCAGCCTAACTTGTTTCAAAAGGCTCTGGAGAAACAAGCTTCCTAATCTTTTGGTTGCCAGGCCCATGACAGACCTCTGTTGGGTTTGCCAAAAACTGACACGTGCAAGGCAGAGGCACAATGGCATGACCATGGAGAAGTCGGAGGTCATCAAGCTGCCTACACACGTGAGCTTAACTATTACAATCACTGTGTGGATGCTAGCAAGATAACTGCTGCCAGCCTTGGGCTAAAGAGACTGGAGCCTGCCCCTCCGAATTCCAAAGATTGCACCATGCATTATAGCTTCGACTACTCTCAGCAGGTACATTTGTTGGAATGAACAAAATAATCTTTATTTTTTAATTCTCATTTGTACGCATGATCATTTTATACTACTGTTATCTGTGCGTACAAAATGCATAATTTGACACATACTGTAAATTTATTTTTTGAGGAAAAAGAATTCAAATTAATATTTCTCAAAATTGAATTATAGGCAAAGTGGTTTTGGTTTACATGAATTATGGCCTTTTCCTTTTTTTTTGGTTTTAAAGTCACTGTTTTATATAATCTTTGTATAAACTTGTAGGTTTATGCTCAGCGGGTTCCACTCTATTGTGAAGTGTCTCATCAATTTGTGTATTTCTTTTCAGGTGCATTTATCTCACAGTCCAATGCAGCCAGGACCCTTATATTTCCTTGTGCCTAGGAAGTGTGGCCTCTTTGGCGTAAACTGTGAGGCCTTGCCTCAGCAGATAAATTTCTGCATCGACGAAGGAGTGTGTGTGGGTAAGGGGAGTAACGCTGTCATTTCCTACCTGCACCACTTCTTCGAAAATCATGGCGCTGGTGAGGTGAACCTCTCCTTGCACTGTGATAATTGCGCCGGGCAGAACAAAAACCAGTATGTTTTGCAATACCTGGCATGCGCATTATCACAGGGCTGCACACCAGCGTCTCCCTTTCACTTCATGCTGCCGGGACACACCAAGTTTGCTCCTGACTGGTGTTTCGACATTTTGAAGCGGGCTTTCAGGAAGGCTGAGGTTCATACATTACAGGACCTGGCAAACGTCATCAACACATCCACAAAAAGCGGAATCAACAAGGCAGTGATGGTCGGAAATGAAAAGGGGGCCATCTATGTTTGGACATATGACTGGCAGAGTTTCTTTCGGAAACACAGCAAGCCTTTTTCCTGTATGTAAAAGTCTGCTACATATCTAATTTTTTTTATAAAAATGTCACAATTGGCGAGTGATTTATGTCATAGTATTTATCTGTTCTTACCTACATGTATACAATCTCTTTTGCATTTTCAGTTCAATAACTATTTACAGATGAAGTATCATTGCTCTGTGATAGGTCTAATCTTGTTAAGATTGATGATTGTTTTTATAAAAAAAAAAATCAGTTGTGTATGTTGAAAAAAAATTGTGATCAATTTTTAAAAATGTTTTGTCTTCTCTTTGTAGGTATCAAATCAAAGCAGCATTTTAACCTGTCAGCATCTGATCTGGGTTACGTGAAGGCTTCCTTTACTTTAGGTGAAGGCCAGGAGCGACGCCTGATCCTGGATCCAGCCATCGTGAACGAGACAGGTCTTTCAGAGCTGGTTCCTCCAGGGCTGAGTGACCAACGAAAGGCCTACTTGTTTAACAGTATTAGGCCCTTCATTGACGAAAGCAAGAAGGGTGTCCTTTGCCATGACCCCAGCTCCTGAAAGACTTGTAAATTCTTCACACAAACAGTCCTTTTCAGGACTACCTTTCCGTGCAGGATTGCCTTGACGGGGCGGGAAGGCTTACGGGGCTTAACCAAAATCCTGTGTTTTCCAAATTTTGTTAGAAAATAGTTTCATTCTTTTATATTAATTAGGACTAAGAAGTACTCTAGGAGTATAGACTAACAGTTTCACACACATCTAGAACATTAAAGTCTCAGGAATATTAATTTTAAATGTTGAAAATCATAACAGTCCCCATCGGTTAAAGCGGGTAATGGTTAACATTTATGGACAAAGTATATAAATCAATCGTCCGTAAACTATTATTATTGGGCTTCTCCTGGATATTCTGATAAGTTGTTGGATAAGAGTGTACATTCACTTTGGATTACTTATACAAGCAGCTAGATGTCTTCTGAACAAGGTAAGAACTTTGATTAAGTACCCTTGGCCCGGGTTTTTTTTTGGTTCTATTTGTTTAAACCATTTTTTTTTCTCTTCTGGCTTTGTTCTGTTTGTTTTTGTAAATTCTCGTTATACCATTATTGGATGATAATACTAAGAGTGGATATATCCATTATTTTCACCCTTTAACCCTTTCCAAGTTTATGGGTGTCATAAAACAGGACCATTAGGCCTATCTTTTACTTTCTAATCCTTCATTTTGTCATTTACGAGCGTAAGGGTGGTATCAGAAAAATGATTGTTTTTATTTTGAAAAAACGTTTTATGGCTAAAAAAAAAACACTTAAATACCTAAGACAGTATGTTTATCTGTATCAATAAGTAAAAAAAGGTTTGATTTATAGCTGGTTGCTATGCACTAAGGCTCTGTTTCAATTTGCAAACTTTAATCGCGTTTTCCTCCATTTTGTTAAAAAATGGGTCACTGGCATATCCAAACTTTGAAGGAACATATCTCTGTACATTAGCTGTGTATCCAAAAAAATTATTCACCAGCTTGTAGGGCTTAAAAAGACCTTTCGAGTGATATAAATATACCCATACCCCCACAAAATTGCAACTAGACTCATTTTGTCAGCCTGCTACACATTTGAACAAAAACACTTAGATTTAGATATAGTGGGCATCTAGCAAAATCTGGACTAAAACCCTTGTAGGTCTGTAGGATAAAGAGTTAGACTCGCTATAACCTATCTAGATTTTGTGAGTATATAGACACTCCCTTTTCAACCTTTTCGACCTTCAGCTTTACCATTTTACAACCAGGGCGAACAGTGTAGTAGCAAACGCTGGTGTTCCTACACTCCAGAGGTTGACAATGATCACCCAACACTTTTACTTTATACAGGCTTTTCCAGGAAGAGGGAAACGAGTGCTACAGAAGTTTGATCTATTATTTGAACGTCTATGGTTCCAATTGTTGCTATCTGTATAATTTTAAACTTGTTTTGGTGGATTTTTGCTTTTATCCTTCTATAAGCAGTTAGTGTTTTTAGCAAGATCACTTCCCATTCTTCAATGCGGACTTTTTTTTCTTTCTGTAACGCAGATCTCAGAAACTTGACTGCAAAGTATCGTTCTCCTTTACTCATGATGCATTTGGAGAATTTTGGTTGTCACAAAGTGCTTCTTGGAACACTATCATCCTACAGATGAACGTACTTAGGGCCAACAGCACAAGCAGAAGAAATTCACTTATGAGAAGTCCATACTAAAAGTAAAGAAAAAAAATTGTGATCAATTTTTAAAGATTTCTTGTCTTCTCTTTGTAGGTATCAAATCAAATCAGCATTTTAACCTGTCAGCATCTGATCTGGGTTACGTGAAGGCTTCCTTTACTTTAGGTGAAGGCCAGGAGCGACTCCTGATCCTGGATCCAGACATCGTGAAGGAGACAGGTCTTTCAGAGCTGGTTCCTCCAGGGTTGAGTGACCAACAGAAGGCCTACTTGTTTAACAGTATTAGGCCCTTCATTGACGAAAGCAAGAAGGGTGTCCTTTGCCATGACCCCAGCTCCTGAAAGACTTGTAAATTCTTCATACAAACAGTCCTTTTCAGGACTACCTTTCCATGCAGGATTGCCTTGACGGGGCGGGAAGGCTTACGGGGCTTCATGTTGTGGGGCTTAACCAAAATCTTGTGTTTTCCAAATTTTGTTAGAAAATAGTTTTATTCTTTTATATTTATTAGGACTAAGAAGTACTCTAGGAGTATAGACTAACAGTTTCACACATCTAGAACATTAGAGTCTCAGGAATATTAATTTTAAATGTTGAAAATCATAACAATCCCCATCAGTTATGGTTAACATTTATGGACAAAGTATATAAATCAATCGTCCGTAAACTATTATTATTGGGCTTCTCCTGGATATTCTAATAAGTTGTTGGATAAGAGTGTACATTCACTTTGGATTACTTATACAAGCAGCTAGATGTCTTCTGAACAAGGTAAGAACTATGATTAAGTACCCTTGGTGTCATAAACAGGACCATTAGGCCTATCTTTTACTTTCTAATCCTTCATTTTGTCATTTACGAGCGTACGGGTGGTATCAGAAAAATGATTTTTTTATTTTGAAAAAACGTTTTATGGCTAAAAAAAAACACTTAAATACCTAAGACAGTATGTTTATCTGTATCAATAAGTAAAAAAAGGTTTGATTTATAGCTGGTTGCTATGCACTAAGGCTCTGTTTCAATTTGCAAACTTTAATCGCGTTTTCCTCCATTTTGTTAAAAAATGGGTCACTGGCATATCCAAACTTTGAAGGGACATATCTCTGTACATTAGCTTTGTTACCAAAAAATTTATTTACCAGCTTGTAGGGCTTAAAAAGACCTTTCGAGTGATATAAATATACCCATACCCCCACAAAATTGCTACTAGACTCATTTTGTCAGCCTGCTACACATTTGAACAAAAACACTTAGATTTAGATATAGTGGGCATCTAGCAAAATCTGGACTAAAACCCTTGTAGGTCTGTAGGATAAAGAGTTAGACTCGCTATAACCTATCTAGATTTTGTGAGTATATAGACACTCCCTTTTCAACCTTTTCGACCTTCAGCTTTACCATTTTACAACCAGGGCGAACAGTGTAGTAGCAAACGCTGGTGTTCCTACACTCCAGAGGTTGACAATGATCACCCAACACTTTTACTTTATACAGGCTTTTCCAGGAAGAGGGAAACGAGTGCTACAGAAGTTTGATCTATTATTTGAACGTCTATGGTTCCAATTGTTGCTATCTGTATAATTTTAAACTTGTTTTGGTGGATTTTTGCTTTTATCCTTCTATAAGCAGTTAGTGTTTTTAGCAAGATCACTTCCGCATTCTTCAATGCGGACTTTTTTTTCTTTCTGTAACGCAGATCTCAGAAACTTGACTGCAAAGTATCGTTCTCCTTTACTCATGATGCATTTGGAGAATTTTGGTTGTCACAAAGTGCTTCTTGGAACACTATCATCCTACAGATGAACGTACTTAGGGCCAACAGCACAAGCAGAAGAAATTCACTTATGAGAAGTCCATACTAAAAGTAAGTCCCATTGATTCTGTGACAAAGCAAATCATAAAATAGAACTAAAAAAATCTCACCATTCAAATTCAAATTCAAATTTATTCAGTCAATGTGTGTTACATCGAAAATATATAATGTTGAATGTGACATCTTCAAAAGAAATTACATTACAATAATAGTGAGACACCACAATGAAAATTAATAGAATTATACACAGACTACGCTTTAAAACTAGTTACATTATCTTTATATCACCAGTGCTTTTAATCTTATACAGCATAAGAAAGAATGTTTATAAATGCTAACATATAAACTAACACTATTGTATAAATGTACATTGTGAAAATAGCATTAGTTATACAGCTTTTTGTTGTTGTTGTTTTTGTTGTTGTTTAGCCGCCCTCTCATTAATCTTATCAAAATTATTTTATCTTAATTTCCATTGAGTATTAAGTCACTACATGTCTATTTACCCTACAGTAAATAATTTATAATAGATCTAAAAAAAACCACAATATTACAATAATGGTCTTATAAGACGTTTCTGTCTTGTGTTATTAAACAGTTTAACTGCTTGAGGGAAACAACTGTTAACAAATCTGCTGCTACCTCTAAATGCTCGAAGGCGACGACCATGTGGAAGGAATTCAAAATAATGTCTCGAGGGATGAGATTTATCCTTCATAATGTTAGTCATTTTACTTGTCAAGCGCTCTTGGTATAATATTTCTAACGACATAAGGTCATTTTTAACAACTGATTCTAGCTTGTGTAAATTAATTAGAGGTAGCCTATCGAACCAAACTCCAATAGATCTTGTCAATATACTTTCAATAATAGCCCTATAGAAATTAGTCATTATCATTTTATTTACCCCGTAAGACTTCAGTTTTCTAAGAAAATACATTCTCTGTCTTGCTTTCTTAAGGATATCATTGCAGTTAATATCCCATGTTAAAGTATTGGATAGGACAGTGCCAAGAAACTTGAAATCGTAAACTTGTTCTACATTTGATCCCTGTATAACCAAGGGTGGGGGTGGGGGTTCGTTTCTCCTGAAATCTATGATCATTTCCTTTGTCTTTCATACATCTCTGAGCTGAGGACTAAAGGTTTTTTATTTTCAATATTTCAGGATGTTGTGGCTCTGAATCCTGATAAGGATAAACTGTTGACCGTGTCCCCGTGTTCGACGGAAATCGGGATGCTAAAACACAAACGTAAGAATTCTAATATAAATCATTATACTAAAATGCATTGAAATAACTCTTGACTACATGAATTACACTTGGCAATTTGTCTCAATACTGAATTGCCTCTACATTTATTTTGATGGGATTACATTTTGAAGTAGTCTGTCTTTTTAACTGAAATGAAAATCTTGGCTGTACGAGTTTCCCTTTTTCATGTAGAAATTCATGTAATGTAATTTCTTTTATTTTTGTTTGTTTTAAAGCCCTAATCATGCGTCATGGGGTCTATGTGAGTTCAGTCAAAAACCCTGCAATTTTCAGTACCTGTATTTTTAAATAGATTTCAATACAGTAAATTATGGTTTAAGTTGGTCATATTAACATGATTGAATACGCAGTGCACTCCACTTAATTGGACATATTATTCAAAATTTCCGGTATTTAACATACTAAAGAAAAATCCGGAACAAATCTCTTTTAATTGCCTATTGTACTGCTTCATTTCTTTTATTTAAAAAAGTATCCAACCCAATTTTGACATTTTTTTAAACCCAAAAAAGCATATGATTACAGTGTCTGTCTTAGACTGACTGGATAGCCTTGCAAAAATTAATAAATTTTCTAGGCCCTGGCAGCTAAACACGCCATTGCATCAAAGAACACCTCTGTAGTTTCTTAAATACTAAATAATTATCTTGTAATTTTATTTGTCCCTAATTTGACATGAAAGTTCTGGTCCCTGTAATGTAGAATAATCAGGTATGCACTGTATGTATCATTTCGTTTGCTTGTGAATTTTTTTAAATAATTAAAAAAAAATTATTTTTTTTTCATTTTAAATTCACCAGTGAAGGAAGAAAACATGCCTGGAGGAAACATAGATGCCATCATTCAGCAGCTTGAGGCAATTGAGACCCTTGCAGGAAGCTATCAATTCTTACTGTCAACTGATGGCCAGGGGAATGAGTCTCATCTAATTGACATGATTACATTCAGCTCTAAGAATATGATTGCTTGTTTCATGTTATTTCCTAAAGTAATCTTTATTGATGGTAGATACAATTTATGAGAAAACTTCAAAAATACTTTAGTGGGACATGCCTAAGAAATTACTTGTTTAAGATAAATTATGGTTTTATAAAAAACTGGGTTCCAATTTTGTTTAATTTTCATTTTAAACCAGTTTGATACGAACTTAGTACAAATTAAATCATAGTCTGACCCCAAGAGTTTAAACGAATTCCACTGCACAAAAAATGTGGCAATTTATTGCTTAAATTGAGATTTTCAATTTTTTCAACTTAGCAAGGGTTTGTGAACAGCCTGATCCAGCCTGTCTATTTATTACAATATTAAAACAGGTACTTACAAGAAAAACAACAGCAGGTACCTACTGTATCAGATTATGGTGCAGGACTGTCTTGGTGCTGCTTTTATGCTCTGATACGGAATGAGACTCTTCTAGTTGTAACTGGTGTGAGTATTATAGTGTCAGCTGAACTGCCATTTAATGGGATGCAGGAAATCAGTAGTTCATGTGCCACTTTGGAAGCTCCGTTTTGTGTTTTTGTGGGTTTTTTTTTTTTTTTTTTTTTTAAATTTGGTTGGTTTCAGTTTCCTATTTTGGAGTTGGAGTTCCTAGTGTTGTGAAACCTGGCTCTAGAATACTGATAGACTAGCTGAGTGCAATTATCTTATCAGTGCCAAATGTGCCATAAATAGGCCTACAGTTCTTCCGTGGGCTAGGCACTTGTTATGTCATTGGCATGTATATAGTGCCATGGAGAAGAAAAAAAACAAGTCTTTGAAAATTGAAAAGGCGGGGGTAAGACAAAGGGTCATAAATTTTCACATGGGCTTGCAGGTTTAAAGTTACGGTCAACAACAGTGTTACTGCATGTCATTGTCCGTTTTATCAACAGCTGACTTTGCCTTGTGTTCAACTGATGGCATGTAGTAAGCATGTTATGTCAACTGCTCTCTATTCTGCACATAACAGGTGGCTCAAGAGTAGGAGTTATTCAGGTAGTTGTCAGGAGCAGATCAGATCAGCTGTGATTCAAGAGGTTGTTCCTGCAGAAAGGAGACACTACCGCACAGAGGCAGTATTGTCTGTCTTATCAAATTCATTGAAAAGTGGTGGGAAACAATTTCAAAGGCAACTCAGGAAGTGTTGGCTTTATGGGAGAGAGGGTGTGATTTTGAGGTCAGTTTCTCTTGCTTCTAGTGAAGAAGTTCCCTTGGCAGCTGCTTCCAAGGTTAGTTAAGTATCTGCGGTTGAAGTTGATTATGTGGAAGTGCCTGAAGTTCCCCTAGCATCTGGTTCTGAGGTTAGTTGGGTATGACTTGACTTGACTTGTTTCCGCAATATAGACCTTCTGGTCTGTACGCGGTTCCTAGTTTAATAATGATTTTGGCATGCGTGGCGTATGGCTGAAAAAGTTAGTATGTCACTAATTTTGGCACTGAGGTTCATAGACACTGTTTCGATGCTTCCACAGACTGTCTAGCCTACTTTTGAAGGCGTTTACCGATGGTGCTGTCATGTCTATTTATTACAATATTAAAACAGGTACTTACAAGAAAAACAACAGCAGGTACCTACTGTATCAGATTATGGTGCAGGACTGTCTTGGTGCTGCTTTTATGCTCTGATACGGAATGAGACTCTTCTAGTTGTAACTGGTGTGAGTATTATAGTGTCAGCTGAACTGCCATTTAATGGGATGCAGGAAATCAGTAGTTCATGTGCCACTTTGGAAGCTCCGTTTTGTGTTTTTGTGGGGGTTTTTTTTGTTGTTGTTTTGTTTTAAATTTGGTTGGTTTCAGTTTCCTATTTTGGAGTTGGAGTTCCTAGTGTTGTGAAACCTGGCTCTAGAATACTGATAGACTAGCTGAGTGCAATTATCTTATCAGTGCCAAATGTGCCATAAATAGGCCTACAGTTCTTCCGTGGGCTAGGCACTTGTTATGTCATTGGCATGTATATAGTGCCATGGAGAAGAAAAAAAACAAGTCTTTGAAA
>RQTK01001314.1:0-13985 GCA_003991915.1 Elysia chlorotica
TAAGCGTCCATATGACCTCTCAGGCTGATGCCCCATTCCTCTTCTACTTTCAAAAATGCTTTTTTTTTTTTAGAAAGGCTGATCAAAAGGGATAAATTAATAATGAAACAGTTTTGTGACGGATAACTTTCCCTATAAACCGGGAAAAAATAGCAGTGCCAGAAAAAGTTAGGGCGATCGGCATTGAAGGTGTAGAGTTATGAGGCCCAGTAACTATGGGCAGTGGCGCACTGACGTTGATTAAAATGTGTATACCACAGCTCTCTTGACACTGTACTTTAAGTTAAGGTCTTAATTAGGAAGCAGGTGAGACCAAACATGTGTAGGAATAGTATGTATAATAGTTTTACAACAACCATCGCATTAAATTTTAAAACGAACTCAGACAAAAAAACTTCACACGTTTCGAGTTTAATAAATAACTCATTAATTATGTTTTACATGTACTACACATCAGCCAAAACTATATGGTACATTGGAGGACCTGCAGCGCACTGGTACCTTTGTTGTGAAGAGTACGCGGGGTTTTTTCTGATCGCTTGACTATTATGTCCAATTTGGTGTCTCTTTTCATAATAAAAAGTTATCTTTCATAGCGCTTTCATTTAACAAAGTTCGAAGCGCTTAACAATAAATTATAAACAATACGAAGGCAAATGTTCTCTTATACAGCAGCAATAATTATTACGTTTTCACGCCAATGTCAAGCATCTGTTAAAGTCGTGGTCAAGCGGTCAGAACTGGGCCTGTAGCTCCATACAGGTGACCAGCTGTCTCTGCATGCGCCTGATCATGGAACTCAGCTCACTGGTCATCGCGTCCTCCGCGTAGTCCAGTTCATGGTGGGTCCGGTCCAGGACTATGGGGGCCTCGGACTCGTTAGAAGTGTCGAACTGGGCCAGGCAATTCAGGAGCAGCTGGCCCACCCTCTAGAGAAATAGGAAGGATGAGGATTGAAAAAATGTACAGGGTTAGATGTTAAAGTTATTGTTCAAATGGAGTTTCTGGTATTTTAAAAGAGGCTTTGATGTTAAGCTTTACAGAGAGCGTTTAAAACGATGTAGAGTTAGAAGTAAGTTTTTTACACCATAAAAAGGTTGCGTTAGATGATAATATTAAATGCCGTGCTATACATTCAAAATATCATTAAACGCGAGAACTGGTGGTTAAAAAAGGTTATGTTTTCAATGTAACGTTTGAAGTGATTTTTTCCGATGCCATGAATCGATATTTCCTTTCAACATATCTTTACAAGCAAAATTATGACACCATAAAGTGGTGAGCTTTTGTCTTCAGACTCAAAAGCGAGTTTTCTGAAGCCATCCTGAGGTTGTGTTTTCAAAATATCATTAAAAGCGAGACCTGATACTTAGAACAATTTGGATCTAAAAGGCAACACTTAAAGCGAGCGTCTGATACTATAAAGACGTTGTATGTTTTTTTTTTTTTTTTTTTTTCAAGATAGCGTTAAAGGTGCATCACAGTCATCAGCACTATAGGTGAGTGAGCATCACAGTCATCAGCACTATAGGTGAGTGAGCATCACAGTCATCAGCACTATAGGTGAGTGAGCATCACAGTCATCAGCACTATAGGTGAGTGAGCATCACAGTCATCAGCACTATAGGTGAGTGAGCATCACAGTCATCAGCACTATAGGTGAGTGAGCATCACCGTCATCAGCACTATAGGTGAGTGAGCATCACAGTCATCAGCACTATAGGTGAGTGAGCATCACAGTCATCAGCACTATAGGTGAGTGAGCATCACAGTCATCAGCACTATAGGTGAGTGAGCATCACAGTCATCAGCACTATAGGTGAGTGAGCATCACAGTCATCAGCACTATAGGTGAGTGAGCATCACAGTCATCAGCACTATAGGTGAGTGAGCATCACAGTCATCAGCACTATAGGTGAGTGAGCATCACAGTCATCAGCACTATAGGTGAGTGAGCATCACCGTCATCAGCACTATAGGTGAGTGAGCATCACAGTCATCAGCACTATAGGTGAGTGAGCATCACAGTCATCAGCACTATAGGTGAGTGAGCATCACAGTCATCAGCACTATAGGTGAGTGAGCATCACAGTCATCAGCACTATAGGTGAGTGAGCATCACAGTCATCAGCACTATAGGTGAGTGAGCATCACAGTCATCAGCACTATAGGTGAGTGAGCATCACAGTCATCAGCACTATAGGTGAGTGAGCATCACAGTCATCAGCACTATAGGTGAGTGAGCATCACCGTCATCAGCACTATAGGTGAGTGAGCATCACAGTCATCAGCACTATAGGTGAGTGAGCATCACAGTCATCAGCACTATAGGTGAGTGAGCATCACAGTCATCAGCACTATAGGTGAGTGAGCATCACCGTCATCAGCACTATAGGTGAGTGAGCATCACAGTCATCAGCACTATAGGTGAGTGAGCATCACCGTCATCAGCACCATAGGTGAGTGAGCATCACCGTCATCAGCACCATAGGTGAGTGAGCATCACCGTCATCAGCACCATAGGTGAGTGAGCATCACCGTCATCAGCACCATAGGTGAGTGAGCATCACCGTCATCAGCACCATAGGTGAGTGAGCATCACCGTCATCAGCACCATAGGTGAGTGAGCATCACCGTCATCAGCACCATAGGTGAGTGAGCATCACCGTCATCAGCACTATAGGTGAGTGAGCATCACCGTCATCAGCACTATAGGTGAGTGAGCATCACCGTCATCAGCACTATAGGTGAGTGAGCATCACCGTCATCAGCACTATAGGTGAGTGAGCATCACCGTCATAGCACTATAGGTGAGTGGGCACGGTGGGCCTTACCAACTTGGGCTGACACGCCTAACAGTGATGCTGGCATAGCAGTGGATGCACAGGATAAATAATTGTGTGTGTCGATAAATAATTAAGACTAGGTAAATATTTTCACTATTGCTTTGACAATTTCACGCAATATTCACCATTGAGAAAAGGTTTTTTAAAAATTATAATGCATAAAAATAATGCATTATTAATAATAATGTTGAGCATAATAACTGTTCAAAATGTTTAGAAATAAATCAAATTTTTCCTTGATATTAAAGCTAAAACTAAAGCTCTAAAACGCAAATTCTTGTTCTCTTTACCTCTCTGTCTAGCGTCTTGGCATGCCTATGTAAGCCTACGCCTACCATTTTACGCTAGATCTACATCTATTCCAAAATCTGAAACTCCCAACAGACAGCAATCCCAGATCTGGAAACAGACAGATGCACCGCAACTGCCAGAATTGGCTGTGCCCTAAGCGTCCATATGACCTCTCAGGCTGATGCCCCATTCCTCTTCTACTTTCAAAAATGCTTTTTTTTTTTTAGAAAGGCTGATCAAAAGGGATAAATTAATAATGAAACAGTTTTGTGACGGATAACTTTCCCTATAAACCGGGAAAAAATAGCAGTGCCAGAAAAAGTTAGGGCGATCGGCATTGAAGGTGTAGAGTTATGAGGCCCAGTAACTATGGGCAGTGGCGCACTGACGTTGATTAAAATGTGTATACCACAGCTCTCTTGACACTGTACTTTAAGTTAAGGTCTTAATTAGGAAGCAGGTGAGACCAAACATGTGTAGGAATAGTATGTATAATAGTTTTACAACAACCATCGCATTAAATTTTAAAACGAACTCAGACAAAAAAACTTCACACGTTTCGAGTTTAATAAATAACTCATTAATTATGTTTTACATGTACTACACATCAGCCAAAACTATATGGTACATTGGAGGACCTGCAGCGCACTGGTACCTTTGTTGTGAAGAGTACGCGGGGTTTTTTCTGATCGCTTGACTATTATGTCCAATTTGGTGTCTCTTTTCATAATAAAAAGTTATCTTTCATAGCGCTTTCATTTAACAAAGTTCGAAGCGCTTAACAATAAATTATAAACAATACGAAGGCAAATGTTCTCTTATACAGCAGCAATAATTATTACGTTTTCACGCCAATGTCAAGCATCTGTTAAAGTCGTGGTCAAGCGGTCAGAACTGGGCCTGTAGCTCCATACAGGTGACCAGCTGTCTCTGCATGCGCCTGATCATGGAACTCAGCTCACTGGTCATCGCGTCCTCCGCGTAGTCCAGTTCATGGTGGGTCCGGTCCAGGACTATGGGGGCCTCGGACTCGTTAGAAGTGTCGAACTGGGCCAGGCAATTCAGGAGCAGCTGGCCCACCCTCTAGAGAAATAGGAAGGATGAGGATTGAAAAAATGTACAGGGTTAGATGTTAAAGTTATTGTTCAAATGGAGTTTCTGGTATTTTAAAAGAGGCTTTGATGTTAAGCTTTACAGAGAGCGTTTAAAACGATGTAGAGTTAAAAGTAAGTTTTTTACACCATAAAAAGGTTGCGTTAGATGATAATATTAAATGCCGTGCTATACATTCAAAATATCATTAAACGCGAGAACTGGTGGTTAAAAAAGGTTATGTTTTCAATGTAACGTTTGAAGTGATTTTTTCCGATGCCATGAATCGATATTTCCTTTCAACATATCTTTACAAGCAAAATTATGACACCATAAAGTGGTGAGCTTTTGTCTTCAGACTCAAAAGCGAGTTTTCTGAAGCCATCCTGAGGTTGTGTTTTCAAAATATCATTAAAAGCGAGACCTGATACTTAGAACAATTTGGATCTAAAAGGCAACACTTAAAGCGAGCGTCTGATACTATAAAGACGTTGTTTTTTTTTTTTTTTTTTTTTCAAGATAGCGTTAAAGGTGACATCCGATCGATACCATTTGTTATCAATACCTACCTCCCCAGTCAATGAAATCTCACTAGATGAAATGTTTTTAGAGATAGGTTTTAAGAAGAATTATTTCGTTAATTGGTTTCTTAACGTCCAACGTTAGCAAAAATGGTATTTATCGATGATGAGTCCCAGGATTAACGTCTGACACATATACAGAGAGTGCATGGATACATCGACTTCTGTCTGAAAGCCTTCAACAGCTAGAGAATTTTTCTTTCCTAACAACAAAACAGCACTATGAGAATATTCATTATGGCAACAAAGATGGCGCTTCTTTCCGTCGCGGAAACAACAAACCCAAGTGAAATAACAAAAGCAACGAAAACAGAAAAAGCAACTAAGATAAGATAAGATCAACTTCTGTTCATTCACAAGGCAAATTTTGGTTATTTATACCAACAACAATAGGAAAGATGACATTGACATAAAAGCTTAAAAGATAACTTGTTCCCCCTTTCTTCTCTCTCTCTCTCTCTCTCTCTCTCCTTCTCTCTCTCTCTCTCTCTCTCTCTTTTTCGGTCGGCAGAGTCCTTCAAAAACATGCCCGAGTCAGTATTTTTGGAAGTCTCTCAGGTCTTCCATTCATTTTGCAGTCCATGATTAAATTGTTTTCACCTCTGATTTCATAGATTTAAAAAACGGTTTGTATTTTTGGATCAAGTGGACAATGTTGTTGTCTGACTTCCCCAGCGGTGGGAACGCTGACCCCTTGTAGCGTTTTTAACAATAGCACAGGTCGATTGTTGTTTATTGTTTTTTTCATTTCTTGGTGGACACATGACGTATTGTTTCATCTGCAGGCATGTTGAGGTTAGGGTGCAATCTGAGAGGTCGTACGGACGAGATAGATACTCGCCTTGACGAGAATCTAATTGGAGGCTTACTGCTAGACCTAGTGCCTAGTCTCAGCAGTCAGTCAGCGGTCATGTTATTATTTTGAATCTTGAATGCTGGTGCGATCCTGCAATTGTTCATTATTTTATAAAGACTTTCTGTTTCATTAAATGTATAAAATTGTGTTCTGTACGCTTAGGGTCAATGGTTAAAGTCACGCAACACTAGTCCACCGCATCAGGGTGTTGAGTTACTTGTTGGTGCAAGCATTTGCTAATAACTTGGGTTTCTTCTGACGGTTTAGCACCGGGTGGGATGTAGACCGCATTAAAATTCACCTGAGTAAATTCCCGGGGTAGAAAATTATGATCCCACATGTACAATAAGTAGTTCGAGGTCAATAATTCTCTGCTTTGCGTGAATGGTGTTAGCATGATTGTGTCCATTTGTTGTTAAAGTATAGACAAACACCACCTGCACATTTTTTAATTGAATCTGAAGGTTTGTCTGGTCGTACCAAAGTATAAACGTCAATGTTAAATAGAGTATTTGCCATATCGCTGCGGGGCCATGTCTCTGTAAAACATATTACAGAGCTTTCTCTATATTAAAAAAGTGTCTAACACAGGCTTGCAGTTCTTCTGTTTTGTTGGCCATTGAACGAACATTGCCTAAATTGATTACTGGGAGAAAGTGGGGGGGGCGATGTTCTTTTACGGATTCTTAAACGAACACCCCCTCAGACATCTTTTTTTGTCGCCATAATGGTTGTTGGGTGTTTTGGCGAAGCGATGGGCTGAACAAACAGAGTTCGACTTTCTTTCTCTGTCTTTATTCTTTTATACAGATAAATCGGGCTCAGGATAATTAGGTACATGCTGGGAACGTTCAAAATGTCACCTCAATAAGGGTGCCTAAAGCTACAAAAAAATAACACGCATAGGTCCGTGTTTCTAGCCCCACTCTGGAAGCCACGTTTTTCCCCAAGTATTGGTTGGTCTCAGTATACATGTGACCAACCCAGTCCCCGGTATCTCGATCTGGGGGGCCCGTCTCTGTACAGGATGTTTCTTAATACTAAGGAAACAGTAAATAAGGAGAAATCTTCATTTTTTTCGAACAAAGAAGTAACAAAAGCTGGCAAAACACTTATTTAGACTCACGTGCAGCTTATCCTCCAGGGAACTGTGCCGCTGCCCTGGCAGTCTACGCGGCGGTGCCAGACTTCTCGCGCCAACTGACGGCAACTCTCGGCACACAAGTCCAATGAGGAGGAGTACTCGCATAGCTTGGCGTGACCGCAGCATAGTGTGTGGTACTGAGTAAAATAAAGATTAAGAAAGATGGTTGAAATCAAAGACATTTATGTCTAAACATTGTTGAAATACCAGTGAAAATACGAAAATGCTATAGGCATATAGAACGCCTGCACTGTAATCCTTTCTAGGAAACCCTAGTGGTTTCCTGGAATATCAAAATGGACCATCTATTGTACATTCCGTTCATTATTCCAAAGCAGTAGTAAGTAGGCTATACCGTGAACAGCCGAAATTTTTAGTTAAGAAAATCCTCTACGGCGTTAAGTGTAGAAATTGTGAATTCTATTTGTTGCACATTTCAATGAGATAATTAGAAAGATGATTATTGCAGTAAAAGGTTACGAGGCTAACCTCGAAAATAAAGCAGAGATAATTATATATATGTACATACACACACAGAGACAGATAGACAGTCAAGTGCGCCCTTCGAAACACTGATGTAAAAACGATAAATATTTAAGTAAAGATCAATCATTTTCATTATCTACCTCTGAAATTAATCAATTGAGCGCGTAATAAACTATAGTGTGTGTGTGCCTTAATCACTCATTTGTAGGCTTACATTTGGTTAAAAAATCGTATGTAATCAAATTAATTATTTCAATATATTATGTATAAAAATACCATAACGTATGCACTGTTAGACATAGAGAATTATTATTACAACGAAATTCAAATATAATTTTATGACTGTATTCAAAATAATTATCTACATTAAATAATTGCCATTTATTAGGACATGTTTAATCTAACAATAAATTATACACATTTCTTATATCCGAATAATTCACCTCGACTTGTGATTTCTGACGCTGTCTGGTGATCTCCCGGCTGAATTTTTCCTCACAGAGAGCGCTAAGTAACTACAGACCTGTTACCTGCCTATGGTTTAAGTAGTATCAAGTTTGAAGATAATTAATGTGATATCTTGGAGTGCGAGATTTTAGAATGCCCCTTCGATGGCAGCAAAGTAACTAAAGATCGATAATCCGCGGTTGTCATGGACTACGGGCTTTTAACAACAGCTTAGTTTGTTATTATTAAGGTATTGGGTAAATAATGGCAAAATGAGTTTTGAAAAGAAAAATAGGGATAAAGAGGCGGGCTCTGTGGCATAGAATACCTGGAGGAACCTAGGAGACGTTAAACCTATAAAGGCGGGTGAATGGAAAGACAGAGAGGAGAAGAGAGAAACTGAAGAAGGCGGAAGCGCAGGCAATTAGACAGACACAGACATGCATGCAGACAGACAGGTGTTAGATAGATAAATAGACAGGCAGGGAAACAGTTAAGGTAAACATAAGAATGCTGTATAAATGGGAGTCTGCGTTTATATTTGGAAAGATAAATTAGGAGAAGCAAAGGCAACTTTAAACTCATATAATATATATATACCTTTCATTAAAGTGCCATTATTGGTGTGGTCAATCACAATTCTCGGAGTAGTTAAACATTCGATATTTCTTAACTTTTGTTGTCGTCAGAATTTTAAATTTAAGTAAATGATAATTATGTTTAGATCATGAAGACACAAGTTCTCACGTTACTTCAAATTTGTTTGCTATCTAAGTCAAATTTTTAATCTAAGCACGACTAAACACTAATTTGAGGTGTCACGGTGAATACCTTCTCCTTGCAATAGCAATATTAATCAGACGGTGTTCCATTCATCTTAAGACTAATCCTAGATGAGTATGAGACGATCAGAAAGGCAGAAAAATCCGATTTAATTTTTGCTATCACAATCTCACAATGTAGTCTGCGAGGTTTTCTTAATTATGGAAATCCTGATCATTATTGGTTTTATGGACAATTCTATAGCAGACCACGTTTTATCAGGCTTTCAGTACAGTCTGGGGTGATACAAAAGCACTCTGTTGAAGCAAACAGAGATATAGAGATTAGGGATTCATTTGATAAATATTTAACTAAAGAAAATAAATTAACCCAAGCCAAACAACTTAAGAAAAGGAAGTGGGGTTGGATCGGCCATACTCTGAGAAAGCCACCAACAGACATCACGAGGCAGAGTCTGGAATGGAACCCACTGAAGAGGGATGCCCAGAACCGAGTCAGATGGAGAGGCGTTGCTTTGGCCCTGTGTTCCTCCGGGGACCCAGAGGCATAAGTAAGTAAGTAAGTACGTAACAAAGAACAAGACTCAGTGAAGAAAATAGTGCAGGTTATGATGTAGGAATCTTTATTTCATCGAAAAACAAAATAAGATAAGAGATAAGATAAGATAAGAGAAGCCTTTATTGTCCCATAGCGAAATTTTTCTTGGTCGTACAATTATACACTGATTCAATATCACAACAGCAGTTGAACATGTGTGAGGTTAAAAGAAAAAAATAATGATGATAATAATAATAATAATAATAATAATAATAATAATAATAATAATAATAATAATAATAATAATAAGTTACCTGCCTATGGTTTAAGTAGTATCAAGTTTGAAGATAATTAATGTGATATCTTGGAGTGCGAGATTTTAGAATGCTCCTTCGATGGCAGCAAAGTAACTAAAGATCGATAATCCGCGGTTGTCATGGACTACGGGCTTTTAACAACAGCTTAGGTTGTTATTATTAAGATATTGGGTAAATAATAGCAAAATGAGTTGTGAACAGAAAAATAGGGATAAAGAGACGGGCTCTGTGACATAGAATACCTGGAGGAACCTAGGAGACGTTAAACCTATAAAGGCGGGTGAATGGAAAGACAGAGAGGAGAAGAGAGAAACTGAGGAAGGCGGAAGCGCAGGCATGAGCGTTTTACGTTCACATGTACAATTATTGAAATTGTACACTGCCAAACATACATAATTCTTATTTAAAGACACACACCTCTTCACGCATATACAAGAATACACATAACACTGCATACAAACACAAAGTTCCCGACCGCGATTGTCCCGACCCGGAGAACAACGTTCGCCCCGCTCTAGTTAAAGCTATTTTGCAGCAATCTAATGGATACTGGTACAAATGAGTTTTTACGTCTATCTGTTCGTGCTCTTTTTGATATTAGTCTGTTGCTTCTTTGTGATGTTTCATATTCACTATGAAGAGGATGTTTTGTGTCTGATCTAATACTTTTAGTTTTTTAATTACTTGTAAAAAAAATACGTGTCTTTTAAAGGGGTCAGTTCACAGCCAATAATACGGGAAGCTTTCTTTATTATTTTTTCTACTCTTTGCGTGTGGGCTTTTGATAGGTTTCCTCCCAAACATGTAATTCAAAAAGATATTAAACTTTGGATACAGGAGACATAAAAGATTTTCATAATATTGTAGTCGACATTGAAAGACCCTAATTTCCTTAAAAAATATAGTCGTTTATTAGCTTTTTTAATCAGTATTTCAATATGTGCGTTAAAAGAAAGTTTACAATCAATGGTGAGGCCAAGATATTTGTATGTGTCAACAACTTCAACTTGTACGTCCTTTATTTTTAGGTGTGTTAAAGCAGGTGCCTCGTTTCGTCTAAAATAAAAAATCATCTGTTTTATTTATGCTGAAATTTAAGAAGATAATCTCGCACCATGACACAAACTTGTTAATCTCTTCAAAGTAAAAATCTTCGTTGTTTGTTATTGTCCCGATTAGGCAAGAGTCGTCCGAAAATTTAATTAATTGTGTGTTTATACCTTTTGTCTGGTAGTCATTGGTGTAGGCAGTGTATAAATTGGTGAAAGCACACAGCCTTGCGGTGCACCTGTGTTTGTGATGATAGTTTTGGATATAACACCATTTATATTAACATATTGTTTCATTGTAAGAAAATTAAAAATCCAGGCGATAACACTGACATCAACATGCAAGTCATACAATTTCTTGATCATAAGATGGGGCTGGATGTATTAAAGGCAGACGAGAAATCAACAAATAAACTTCTGGCAAAAACTCTGGGTGTCTCAAGGACATAATGATAATAAAATAAAATGCGCGTTTTACATTCACATATACAAATAATACACTGCCAGACATATATAATTATTATTATTAAAAACACATACCTCTTCAAGCATATACAAGAACATGCATACCACGGCATACAGAAAATGTTAGCGCTTCACCGCACCAGTTAATAATGCATTAGCCAAAGACGATTTTTGGCTCGCTACAGGTGAGTCAGCTTTAAGGGCGTAACATTGTCATAGTTACATCTCTCAAGCGGAAAATTATTAGGATTCCGTCTGTCGTTTCAAAGAATTTCAGAAATAGTAAATGTGTGCTACTGGTCTGTTTTGAAAAATTAGGCTCAGCCAGTTGTTTATTTTAAGTCGTACAGTATAATGTAACGGCTTAGGCTGGAACCCAGGTCTCCCAATCCTTCCCCGTTTGTGAAAGCACATAAAATTGTCACGTCGTCAGTTTTGGAGCCCGTCCGCAATATAGCCTATATAGTGCTGACTTTGGACGTTGATCAATCAACTGATTTCAAGTCCTCAAAGCGCAGCTAAGAGGTGTGTGAGTATGTTCAACAACAAGGTATTGGCACTGGAGAGCTTGGTGGCCGAAATCCAATCCTTCTCTTTGGGGAAAAGGGGGGGGGGGTGAAGAACCATCCTTGCAAGGCTTAGGGAACCATTATTATACAGTTAGTAAGCCTCTAATCTGGGAGAACAGGACAGTCAGCAGCCTCGCCGTCCTGATTCCGTGTTGGCGTGCAATTGTTTTCTAAGCCGTCCTTCGGCCGCAAGATGCGGGGGGTGGGGGGGGGGGGGCGCGGTGGCCCTGGGGTAGAAAATCGGCTTCCGACGCAAAAGGTCCGGGTTCGAGCTGCTCCCTACTGGTTGGGTCGGTGTCAGTTTAATGTGACCGGCTGAGACAGGAGTCATGGTATCCCCGATTTGGTCCGTCTCTCTCATTTTAACTATTTCTCTCCTTTTCTTTCTCTCTCTCTCTCTCTCTCTCTCTCTCTCTCTCTCTCTCTCTCTCTCTCTCTCTCTCTCTCTCTCTCTCTCTCTCTCTCTTGTGTTTGGCAGTAAATAAAAATGGCATACGCCAGTCTTGGGGCCCATCCACAAAAAATCATGTATAGTGCTTATGTTTGGCGTTAAATCAACTAAACTCAACTTAACTCATGCTCAACGCTTCCCTGTACCTGTCCACTTTTTTTATGTCATCGTACCACTTCCTGTTGGGCCCGCCCCCGCTCTTCCCTTTTCTTCCTTCCACTCTTCTTGTCAGGATTGTTTATTGTGGGCTCTCATGCCATGGTATGTGACCAAAATAAGTCATTTTCCAGTGTCTCTATACATGTATACATAAAGGGAAAATTATAATGAGAGTAGTATATTTCTTTTTGTTGCATAAACTCAACAGTTCGCTGCGCAATCCTTCACAAATGCGAAGAGATAAGCTTGGATCCAGCGAGCATTCTTTGCAGCAGGACTTTGTTGTATGCTGTCATGTATTTCTGTAAAGGGAGAAAAGAGTTAAGTCGTCATTGATTAGGAGATTGTTAAAAGATATGTCTAATGCTAAAAGTTGTTGGGGAGCTGGCTCTTGTTCGGACAGTTTAGAACAATATAACGTTTTAAACAATGCGAGCAATAATGATGTTTGTGCGAGTTATGGTCAGCGAAAATTTCTCAAGGTATACGATTGATGCTTTAAACAGCATGCTCTATATTATAAGGTTAAGAGTGGGCAATCCAACCAAATTTGGTTTAGTTGTGAAATATTAAATATCAGGATATTATTTAACGGATGAGAATAACAGTCTGTGATACCTACAACATCTACTTATTACTAAATCATAGCTTATCAATGTATATTGAAATTTCATAAAGAACTTTTCTTAGCTGTTTTATTATAACTGCATGCAAATGATTCAAATTGTCATCAGAACAGCTTAAAATCAAGGTATTCCGAATCTTGAGATAATGTAATGAGGGGGGGGGGGGGATGCGAAATCTTAATATGAAGTAATTGTGACTTGCATCAAGTGATATTCGAACCTTGGACAGAGTGTGCATCAGTCTAGAGTGCTACCATCAGAGATACCTGGAGCCCCTAAGCGTGTCTGTCAATAGAGCTTGGCCACCTCAAAGTGTTGGGACATGCATTGTTTCTACAAAGAATTGCCCTCTCAATCCAATACATTTAAAATGTTTCATTTTGCATGATCGATACAGAGTTTTATTCCCCCAATTTAAGGCAATCTTTGATAAGGTTTACATCCCCTGAGAACTGAGATTGCCGAAGTAAAGATTCGAATTGTACACCCCCTACTCTTGAGTCTCGACACTAACTGGGGTTATCTACTGCGTAGACCTACTTGGATCATCTACTGGGGTCACCTATTGGGATCATGTACAGTAACTGCAGTCACCAATTGGGATCAATTACAGTGATCACTTAATGAGGTTATCTACTGGGGTCATCCATTGGGTTCACCTGTAGGGGCCAATTACTGGGGTCAACCCTACTAGGGTTATCTACAGGGGTCACATAAAGGGGTCACCTACAGAGGTCACCTACTCTGGTCACCTCCAGGGTTCAACTGCCGCGGTCACCTACATTGGTCACCTACACTGGTCACCTACACTGGTCACCTACACTGGTTCACTTAGTCACCTACATTGGTCACCTTCACTGGTCACCTAAAGGGGTCACCTACGCTGGTCTCCTACAGGGGTCACCTACACTTGTCACATACAGGGGTCACCTACACTTGTCACATACAGGGGTCACCTACACTGGTCACCTACAAGGATCACCTACACTGGTCACCTACACTGGTCTCCTAGACTGATCACCTACACTGGCCACCTACACTGGTCACCTACACTGGTCACCTACAGGGGCCACCTACACTGGTCTCCTACAGGGGTCACCTACAGGGGTCACCTACACTGGTCACCTACAGGGGTCACCTACACTGATTACCTACACTGATCGCCTACACTGGTCTCCTACATTGGTCACCTACACTGGTCACATACACTGGTCACCTACAAGGATCACCTACAAGGGTCACCTACACTGGCCACCTACACTGGTCACCTACACTGGTCACCTACA